>RQOL01000492.1:208886-240620 GCA_013076295.1 Sanderia malayensis | reverse complement strand
CAATACATACCCTACAAATACATACCCTTACAACACATACCCTACATACATACCCTACAATACATACCCTAACAATACATACCCTACAATACATACCCTACAATACATTACAATAACATACCCACAATAAATACCATACAATACATACCCTACAATACATACTACGACGCAATATTTCTAAAGAAAGTAAAGGTGGGAGGTCGGATCTTCCCCCTTGGCAATCGACCGCCCAGCGCCCACCCTACCGCCCCCTGAAAGCCGAAGGTTGATAGCTTCAGTGTGAAGTTTGAAAAAAAAAGTTGCCTTCAAAAATTTAATCAATCCTGGAAAATACACTCAATCTCTAAAAAAAATTATATCAAACTGTAGTTAAGAAAACAGCGAATCCATAAAAATATTCACATTTCTTAACAGTGTTGTTTTGAATTTTAAGCGAGTATTTAGTGCAGCCCAAGACAAAAGCCGTGAAAAAATTTATTCATCAGGCAACTTTAAAAACACAAAAATTCCCCTAACTTGGTCAAACTTTGTCCATTTTAACTCAAATTACACCAACATGAAGCTGATACCTTCGCGAATAAGTATCGAAAGTATGTGGGTGAAAAAACAAGTTGTGGCAGGTTAAAATTTATTTTTCGCGAATCCAAACACGCGTGTTGCTTGAAAATTTCGGGTTTTCCACCAAAAACCCAATCTCGGCTAAAACTGTCCAAAAACAGAGGAAAATCAATAAAACAAAAAAAACAAAGCCAGATAACTTTAGTTCTTGTGTAAATAAACAGTTATGGAAAGTTTAAATGGAGAAAATCGGCCCAAAACGACCCGAGAAAATCAAAATTGTCTTCGTGTTTTGGTTAGGCCCTCGAGCCGAAAGAAAAGCGTGAGGTTAAAACAAAAAAATAAAACAGGGCTTGAACTTGACTTTGACTGGTTTCCTTCATGTACATCACAACAATTAAACATCTTGGATAAAGACAAAGTTAAAGCAGGTTATGTGGGGATATCAATGGGCTTTGCTTCTAAAACAAAGAAGGCAGCCACAAAGTCAATAAATTGGTTAGGAACTATATTCACGGAAATAAAAGCCCAGGAAGATGTTGGTAGAGCAATGCACATTTCTTCTGAAAACAAGTAGTGAAAAAACATTGGAAAACTTTTAGTATTCTGGCCTAACAAAGTATATGTAACCGTGAGTAAAGTAGAAATGGCCTAAGCTAAGCAATTTCCATTCAACATATCAAATTAAAAGGATGAAAATGAAAATATACATTTTGACCTCTGATTCATAGCAGCCTAGTTGTCTCCTTTAAGTCAATAAGGGTATCATGAGCTTTATTTTCTTCATTTCAGTATAATGAAATTCGCTTATATCTAAATGTCCATTGTTTGATGTCCAAAATGAAAATGAACCTTATTTACCTTGGTGAACAGCAAGGTAGTTGTTTCCTTTGAGCCAGGAAGGCTTTATGAGGTATAATTTCATTGAGTTCAGCAACAAAATCCAACTCGATGCCATTTGTTGGCAGACAAAACTTAGACCCGACAGGCAACAATAGTGCGATGATGAGACATAACATAGATGAAAATCATACATAGACAGCACAAAGGCGTTTGAAATGGAGACAGAAGTCTCGCCTCGTTTCAATGATCTTAGCAGAAATGCATCTAATTAAAAACGAAGTCAATAAATTTTGTTATGATATTATTGGAGATTTTATGGGACAAATACACAAATATATGAATATTGAAACTCTAACGATTTATCTCCTGGCATCTACTATTGAAAACGTAAATCGCTAATTTAAAAACCTTATTATTAATGCGGAAGATCTGAAAGATATACACAACAGTACAAAAAACATGTTTTGAAAGGACGTGGATAGATATTTGTATTGTATGCGAAGTACGAATGCGAAAAGGTTGAGTCATGATAGAGTTTACTATTCAAATTGGTGAATTGTCAATATCCATAAAAATTGATCCATACAATCCGTAGTTCAGGTTGCAAAATTGATTGGTTAAGCGACGTGTTTAGCCAAAATGACAGTACCTCAATTGGATTCTTCAATAGCACTTCACTCTCAGCAAGCATACATCTGTGCCACGACGTGAATGTATTCTTTCAATAACCTCGGTCGTTTGTTTTGAGGATTACGTTTGTACATAGCAAAAAAGGAATAAGATTGTCGGTTACATTAGTTAAAAGCTCGAACACCAGCGTCAAGGAGTAACCTTTGTTCGAGTTTTCCTTGTTGGTGAAAACTGCAATTGAAATTTGGAAGTATATAACAGTAAACACTAAAGGGGCCTCTATAGCTTAAGACTAAGTTTTCATGTATTAAAAGGAGAGGGGGGATGTTATTGATAATGCGATGTTTACAAAAAGTAACTATCCTTAAGGGACAATTTGCAGTTTTCACAGAGTAAAGAAATCCACTTTCCCATAGGCAATATCGGAGAAAATGGCAACGCATAACTCTTAACAATGGGGCGCTACGCGGGATTCAGGACTGTGCCGACTGCTGTGTGTGGTGCAGTCACCCCTGGACATGTGGAGGTGTAATGTCCAGTTGGTCTCCGCAGATCAGTGTTATCTAGAATGAATGCATTCTAGAAAGGTGCCAGTAACGGCTGTACATCACACTTATGTGCGACGTGATCTGCGTTGACACACAATACCCGTACCCTTGAATGTGTGTATGTGCGTTTTGGTAGGCAGCCCTCTGTAGAGCAACTGTGCAGATGGTCGCTCTAGGATGAAGCCTTTACAGGACTTCTTGGAAAACAATGTTCTTTGTTTTCCTGTGTGTTTCCTCTGGGAGGAATACTTTGAGCCCGTTAAATGATGTTGCTCTTGACATGGCCACATATAACTGACCATGTGTGAACACGGGCTCAGGTAAGTACAAACCAACATACCTCAGGGATTGCCCCTGTGCCTTGTTGATTGTCAAGCAGTATGCAAGTCTGACTGGAAACTGTCGGCGTTTCATTTTGAACGGCATTTCCGTGTCCTGAGTGGAGACTGTGATCTTGGGAATCATGACCCGTTGTCCTCTGTGCTCCTTGTAATGATCTCTGCTGTATCACGTGACGTCGGAGATGCCGAACTATGAGTCTTGTTCCGTTGCAAAGACCTTTCTTTGGATTGAGATTCCGCAGAAGAATGATCGTTGCACCAACCTAATGCAATGAATATTATTGTGATTAATGACGGCTTTTTTATGGTGCACTACCTTTGCACATAATAATTTAATGTTAATAGGATGAAAGATTGTACTCTTCCTACCTTGAGTTTAAGTCTGTGCAACGGCATTCCATTCGGAGTGAGTTGGTTGAGAAATTCAATGGGGTAGGCCTCTTCCTCATCTGGATCGTCTGTGACAACACTGTCTGTGCTGTAATAAGTTCTTTCGGCTGTTTGAAGTCTGTCCAGAATTAAGTCGTTCACTTGATGTGATAAGTCATTCTTCGGAGTCAGACAACAGCGTTCAGACATTGTTACAGGATCCATCATTAGGTGTGAATCTGGTGTGTTCGGCCTGGGAAAAATGAAGTTCAGCATGTCTTCTTTAGACGAAGTGCATATCTGTTGTGGCAGAATTACGTTGTCCAGTGCATCGTGTGCTTCTTGCTTGTTGCCAAGTCTGAGAAGCCATTCTGAGAATTCACGGTATGAATCATCTTGAACGGCTCTCATGTTGGTGTGTAAACGATGCTGCTGAAACTTTGTCCATAGATCAATGATCTGGTGTGATTTTAGAGTCTCTGCTACAATTCTTTCCCTTCCTGCTTTCGTGACGACAGGTAGAACTTGTCTGAAGTCACCACCAAGTAGCATGAACTTGCCACCAAATGGTCTGTCGACATGTGTAATGTCTCGAAGCAGTCGGTCGACTGCTTGTAATGCAAGTGCGGGAATCATGGAAGCTTCATCCCATATGAATAGGTAGTTTCGCGCAATACCTGTGCTCTCCTGCTCTGTCTCTTGACATTACACGTTGATTCAGCTTGAAGTGGTATAAATTTGAAAGGTAGAATGTGAAGTTCTACCATTTATGAGCAGTGTTGCAGCAATTCCTGACCACGCCATGCACTGAACTTTATGTCCATTGGCTTGCAGATTGTGAACCAACGTGTTGTAAAGGAAAGTTTTGCCGGTTCCAGCCGGCCCGTCAACAAAGTGACAGTTCTGTTCGGATTGCGCGTTGATAGCATCAGTGATTCCCGTGTATATGGCTCGCTGTTCAGGGTTCAATGCGGCCAGCATTCGTTCTCCTTCCTCTCTGGCATTGCCAACATCCATGTCATCTTCCTCTGTAATAATAAGTGAAATATATTGCAATAAATTGGAAAGAAAGCTAGGAGAATCATGTGCAAAAATACGTAAATGCCCTTGTCTGCACGATCTTAGGATACATTATTATATTCTTACTAATACAGTACATATTTGAAAATAACACATTAGTACCTCGTTCAGGAATGACATAGTCGGCTGGAAGTTGAGGAAGGTCAGCATAATTAGTGATCGATTGACCATGTACTTTCAAATTTTCGTCAATGTCATGTAGACATTGATACATGTGTCGGTCTTCAAAAGCTATGGCCATATCTGGATGATTGAGTTGATCACGTCGTACAAAGTCTTCACTTAATGCTTCTTTGAACATGTTGAAGAGTGCTGCGATATCTGAAGGTGTTTGAAAAAGGAGTAATGTTGCAAACAACTGTCTCAGTTGTATTGGCATGTTAAAATAACTGCCTCCTCCAAACAGCGTATGATTTCAGCATCATCTTCCAACAGACCTAGAGCTAAAGCAGCGTCTTTGAAGGAATTGCATAGGTTTCCTTCTATCGTGCGAAGATCTTCAAACGACGTGGCACCTCGTTTATGGAGAAGCAATAGTCTCAGTGCGAATCTTTGCTCACATGGTCGTGGGTGAACTTGATATATTCTGCCTATGACAGGCAGTGTTCTCCGCTGTCTTGCTTTCCATGTTTTGGTGCGCTCGTTGAAAACATAGTGTTCAGGAATCTCGTGATAGAGATATTGGCGTGCAGCCGGGTCTTGTGCATTCAATTCAAACCAAGACGTCAGTGTGGTTTTTTCATTGATGTTTTGTAATTGTTCGACCCTTCCATTATCCTGAAAGTATACGGTCTGCTGATCAGGTAGATGAACATGCAGACGTTTGATAGTGTGACTTTTCTCGTGCATGGAAAATTGAAATATTCTGTGAACAGCTTCGTGTGGTCCAATATACCGAGCGTTGATGTATTGGCGTACTTCATCGTGCTCAATATCTTGAGGTACTTGCTGCTGCTGTCCTTCGAGAATTTCCACGTGTGCCATATCTTGTCCTTTATGAATATATTTGAAAATATATTTCACGGACTTCACAGTGCTACATATTTCGAGATTAATGTGACACTGATACTTGAGTAGAAGATGCGATTATGTGGCACAACCCATGTATCATCTAGAAGTCGATCTTCCAGATTGACAGGGTGACGACAGCGTCGTCTGTAGAGAGGATAACCATTCGCATTGACTTGTGTTTCGGCAGTGCGATCTTTCGGAAATCGTTTCTTGCATTTGTTATTCTCCATGCAAACACATCCGGGGTTTATATCACCGCATGGTCCATGTGTCATGTGCTTCAGTACTAACTGGTGATATCTTGCATCCTGTGGGTCCGGAATTTCAGCTGATATGAGTCGATCTACCTGTAGGTTTGGAAAACAAATACCACATGTAAGTTGTACACATCAGAATGCATTGTGTTTTTACTAAGCAATACAACTGATGATTATATATCGTACTCTATAATAAATTATTGCTATAGATGTTACCTCTTCAGGTGTTCGTGGTCTATCAGCCTCAGAGAGGAACAGAATCATGTGAGCGTGTGGTAGTCCTCTCTTCTGAAATTCGATGACATATACATGTGCAATAGTGTGTCCCAGAATGTGCTTGTGAAGGATATCTTCCAGTAGTTCTTGTAGTTTGAGTTGAAATACTCGTGTGACGATGTCAGGCCGGTCATTCGCCTTCTGGTGTGGTAGAATGTTCTCTGAAATCTCCTTCCATCTGGGATTGGCCGTCATGGTTAGGAAGATGTCAGGCTTGCCATACTTTCTGACGATAGTCATTGCATCTTGAAAGTTCTGGTACATATTTCGTTGACTGCCTGAAAAAGATGAGGGAAGTATGACAACACGACCGACATCAATATGAAGGGGTTTGTTGGGATTGTTTGCCCTGGCCATTTGATTTTCGATTTCAGCCCTTCTGTTCAGGTGATCCATCAGGCCTCGATAACTGTCAGCACGTAATTGCCGTTGATTGTGCAAAATCCAGTTGAGCTTGTTTCCTTCTATTTTGGTGTATGCGTCCACTAAATATTGTTGAAAGAGAAGTGTTGCCCTGTGGATGGTAGACAGTTGATTTCTGACTTGTATTCGGTACGAATAATATTCGGCGATTGTGAGTCTAATACGGTGGACGATCAGCATTTTGCTGGCCTTGTCCTTCACGTGTAGGTAGACGTTGAAGGTCCAAGCTGTATCCACGATCACCCTGAAAGAACAACAATGGATAGGTTAGAGGATCCGCAACAGGAGCTAAGGCATTAATCTTCATAAGATTACCTTGTTCGAATTTGAAGCTCTCTATTCTCGGGATTAGGAGCACCGCCATTGCGTGTAGTGTAGACTGCTGCAATTTCTCTGGCAGTAGGATTATCATATCTTCGATCTTGTTCTGGGCGACCGGTAATAATCATCTTGAACGTGGGAATAGGCTGATCATTGGCAATGGCTTGCTGCCTTTGCTCTTCCAGTACTTCTCCCATTGTTTTAAAATGTTGAGCAAACCGATTTACTGCCATCAATTCGTTTTGCAGCAGCGCCACCATGTCTAAGTCCAAGTTTTGTTCTCTGGCTGTGTTCTGGCGTTCTTGCAGTGCTTGCTGGGTGTCCATAATGTATAATTCTGCATATTTTCGGGACCTGTCGGTTTCAGTTACCCCTGTTGAATTCAAGGAAACATTCTAAATTGTACTTCGTTATATCAACTGCAATTTTCAATGCAGCAAGGCCTTGTTAAAAAGCATCATAAAGCGCCTTGATTTCGATTGGACAACTCTTAATATCAAGGCAAGATAGAGAGCTTAATCCATTGTAGATTGGGTGGGAAAGAATTGAGCGTTCTGTCAACATCCGTTTCATCACGTGAAGCTATTATATGAAAATGTAGCATAATATAAGAGCTAGTAAGAGAGGGACATTATATTTACCTGTCATATGGTATGCACCTCCATGTATGGTGATGACTGGTGGTCCTGCATTAGCGTGTCTTACAACGTTAGCTGTCCAGGATGCCATCGCCATTAGTGAATTGTATCTACGGGAATTTTTGAGAAAATATTTAGATTCCTCAGTAGTTCCAGTGTATAAATGCATCACATTTGCTTGGGGTGGTTGAATGGGATCGAGAGTTATTAATCCTCCCAAGCAACATTTGTTGTATTGCCTTCTTGAGTTGAGTTCCTCTCGGAAGTATTTTGCTTCACAGTGAATACATGTCCTCGTCATTTTCCCAAGATGATGAGGCATTGGGGAGAATTGAGGAATTTCAACAATAGGTTGATTTACTTCCCTTGTTTGTTGTTCGATGGGTTGAGGGACATCATCTTGGTGTTGTGGTGGGATATCGTCTTGCATTTCAACTTCTTGTGGTTGTACCGCTATTTCATTCTCTTCATTGTCATTTTGAACGTTGGCTTGCAATTGCATAGCAGCAGGCAATACTTGTGGATCCTGGAATGGAATGTAATGTAAGTTAATATTAATCAATCATGTGTTTTGAAATGCATAAAACTGAAACTTGTGAAGATATGAGCGAAATAATTTCCTGACATGGTCCTATGGAGAATGACTGGTGTATTTTAAGCCATTTCTGGTGGTAGTGTGTTTTACCTGATTATCATGTGGAATTGGAATGTGTTGTTCCACATTGATTTCATCAGGTTGTGCCGGCCTTTCAATTTCATTATTTTGATTTCAATATGTGTTTGGGGTTGCATCTCCATCGGCCTTATCTGTTGATAATGAAAATTAAATGAAATTAGTTACATTAAGTATTAGTTATTGGAAATTTAAACGTCATTACTGTGTGATTATGTAAATTGATAAAAATTCATATGAAAACGTATGATACATGTGTAAAATAGGCAAATTACATGAGGCATTTGGGTAATGGAAAATGGAATTGCCTAACTGTAGTTAGCTTGTGTTAAGAATTTTAATTTACCTCATTCTCATTTTGAGCTTGATTTACATTAAGCATCTCCACATCTGCCATTTGTATTGCTGCTTGACCTTCATGATTACGATTCAGAAGGGGTTGTTGCAACTGCATAACCATCGGCGGTACCTGCAGATGGAAAAATATTGACAAGTTGGTTGATATAATAACTGATTTAATTTTGATAGTTTTTAATTACAAAAAGCTGTATAATATAGAGTTATCTTATTTTGAAAAGATTAGCAGAAATTATTGAGTTGTGTACCTGAAGTTGAGGGGCCAGTGGTGGCGGATATTGTAAGCCATTGTTTATTGGTTGTGTTACTGCTATAAGTCCATAGTGGGGAAGCATTGCAGGTAGTTGCCATGGCACATACAATGCCTGCATCTGTGGATAATGAACTGGTAGTGGTTGATATTCTCGGGCTGGTTGCTGAGGGTGTTCTTGCTGCAACTGGTGAAGATCATTCACTGCTCCCTGTACCGTATTATCGGTGGTAAATCATCAGGATGAGGCTGTTGGTTATTCTCACGACCTCGGCGAGTTGCGTCCCATACTTGATTCCTACGTTTATTGCCGGTGATGCTTTTTCTGGCTTTTTTTGGCATTTCGCGAGATGTGATAAAAAAAGAAAAAAATGTGTTTATATGCAACCCAATTTAAGTGAAAATGTTAAAATTTGAAATAAGAATGACTTTTGTGAGGAACTGGATGGGGTTGTTGTTTTGTGGTGAGCTGCAAGATAAAATAAATAATTTAAAACATAATTGTAAGAAATGTTTGGGATTAATCTTGATGGTTGAATTAAATTATTGGTTATTTAAAGTTTGCAAATAATAATATTTGAGCACTTTCTCTTATGACCTATATCACTCCTTCTATTGTGTTCTTTAACAACTAAAAGGAAAGCAGTTTTGATAATGTATAAATTGGAAAAGTTAATCATCCTTTTCATTTTTGGAAAGAAAAATCTATAAATCACATTTGATGTGTTTGTATTATAAGGCTAGATTTTATTTGCATTATGCAGTAAATTTGCTTTCTATTGATAATAAATTGTTGCAATTGTTAATACCACTTTAAATATAGTAGCTAAGCTTCAGATTGGGGATATGAATGTACATTACAGGGTGAGGCCTTTAAACATTAATTAAAATAGGCTTTGTATAGGAACAATTGTTGTCACACTTACCAAATATTCTGAGGAATGAACTTGTTTGAAAACCTGTTTTTACAAAAGAAGAAAGATGTTTTGGATGAATTGATTATCTTGTAAACAGAATGTTGGCATTCATACTAAGGAATGTTTAACATTGTCAACTTGTATATTATTATGTTGATTGAGTTGAGTAAGAAATGAGAATAAAATGTCATGCTGAAGTGAAGGAGTGAAATACTTACTTTATAAAAAAACTTTACTTGACTTTACTTTACTAACTGGCTGGACATTAACGGAGAAGCCAGATGACATAAACACTACAAAACCAGATGACAGAAACGATAAAAAGGACAGTGCATTGCGATGCAATGAAGGATAACGTTGCTTTAAAGAAGACGCTGTCGGTATAAATAAGGATTGTTTAGAAAAGGTAAATTTCAACATTCAACTTACCAATAATAAAGTAAAACAATCTTTCTAACAATGCTTTTCTCAAATATATAGATATTATAATTATCTGCCAATTTCTAACAACGTTAGATATTGAACAAAAATTTTACATTTGCTATAGCAAGAAAGTGAAGACGCAACTGCTATTTTAAATTCGCGCCAATTTGAAAATTTTGTGGCCTCTATTCGCCGGCGCGCCTCGTTGTTTTTATTCTTATTCTCATGATGATCCATTCCATTCGATTTGACAGAAAGGCAGTTGAACACCACAACAGCAAGAGCATGTACTTGGCACCGAAGAGAAAAAGGCCCTTGGTCTTCGTTGATGATGGGGAGAAGTGTGGTTGTGGAGGGGAACCTCTAAGTATAAGAAGAAATAATTTGGTAGACTTTATTATGCATGATATCTAGAAATACACCATTTCTCGGACACATGGAGAATGAAGTACATTGATTTTTGGTGAGCTGTTATATGTTCAGAAATATTGCTGTTGTTGGTAAAAATACCAATAATAAGAGTAGGCCATGGAGGTTGACAAAAGGTAAGAAGGTTTTTACGTTTTTGACTGGGTGAATACATGAGGTGGAGGTAATTAATTAATGATTTGCAGTTACAATAAATTACTTACATTTACAAACTTCCAGGGCACAATACATACCCTACAATACATACCCTGCAATACAAACCCTACAATACATACCCTACATAACATAGCCTACAATACATACCCTACAATACATACCCTACAACACATACCCTACAATACATACCCTACAATACATACCCTACAATACATACCCTACAATACATACCCTACAATACATACCCTACAATAAATACCATACAATACATACCCTACAATACATACTACGACGCAATATTTCTAAAGAAAGTAAAGGTGGGAGGTCGGATCTTCCCCCTTGGCAATCGACCGCCCAGCGCCCACCCTACCGCCCCCCTGAAAGCCGAAGGTTGATAGCTTCAGTGTGAAGTTTGAAAAAAAAAGTTGCCTTCAAAAATTTAATCAATCCTGGAAAATACACTCAATCTCTAAAAAAAATTATATCAAACTGTAGTTAAGAAAACAGCGAATCCCATAAAAATATTCACATTTCTTAACAGTGTTGTTTTGAATTTTAAGCGAGTATTTAGTGCAGCCCAAGACAAAAGCCGTGAAAAAATTTATTCATCAGGCAACTTTAAAAACACAAAAATTCCCCTAACTTGGTCAAACTTTGTCCATTTTAACTCAAATTACACCAACATGAAGCTGATACCTTCGCGAATAAGTATCGAAAGTATGTGGGTGAAAAAACAAAGTTGTGGCAGGTTAAAATTTATTTTTCGCGAATCCAAACACACGCGTGTTGCTTGAAAATTTCGGGTTTTCCACCAAAACCCAATCTCGGCTAAAACTGTCCAAAAACAGAGGAAAATCAATAAAACAAAAAAAACAAAGCCAGATAACTTTAGTTCTTGTGTAAATAAACAGTTATGGAAAGTTTAAATGGAGAAAATCGGCCCAAAACGACCCGAGAAAATCAAAATTGTCTTCGTGTTTTGGTTAGGCCCTCGAGCCGAAAGAAAAGCGTGAGGTTAAACAAAACAAAATAAAACAGGGCTTGAACTTGACTTTGACTGGTTTCCTTCATGTACATCACAACAATTAAACATCTTGGATAAAACAAAGTTGAAAGCAGTTCATGGGGATATCAATGGCTTTGCTTGTAAAACAAAGAAGGCAGCCACAAAGTCAATAAATTGGTTAGGAACTATATTCACGGAAATAAAAGCCCCAGGAAGATGTTGGTAGAGCAATGCACATTTCTTCTGAAAACAAAGTAGTGAAAAAACATTGGAAAATTTAGTATTCTGGCCTAACAAAGTATATGTAAACCGTGAGTAAAGTAGAAATGGCCTAAGCTAAGCAATTTCCATTCAACATATCAAATTAAAAGGGATGAAAATGAAAATATACATTGTTGACCTCTGATTCATAGCAGCCTAGTTGTCTCCTTTAAGTCAATAAGGGTATACATGAGCTTTATTTTCTTCATTTCAGTATATGAAATTCGCTTATATCTAAATGTCCATTGTTTGATTGTCCAAAATGAAAATGAACCTTATTTACCTTTGGTGAACAGCAAGGTAGTTGTTTCCTTTGAGCCAGGAAGGCTTTATGAGGTATAATTTCATTGAGTTCAGCAAAAAATCCAACTCGATGCCATTTGTTGGCAGAAAAACTTAGACCCGACAGGCAACAATAGTGCGATGATGAGACATAACATAGATGAAAATCATACATAGACAGCACAAAGGCGTTTGAAATGGAGACAGAAGTCTCGCCTCGTTTCAATGATCTTAGCAGAAATGCATCTAATTAAAAACGAAGTCAATAAATTTTGTTATGATATTATTGAATTTATATGGGACAAATACACAAATATATGAATATTGAAACTCTAACGATTATCTCCTGGCTATCTACTATTGAAACGTAAATCGCTAATTTAAGAATCTTATTATTAATGCGGAAGATCTGAAAGATATAGAATACAGTACAAAAAACATGCTCTGAAAGGACGTAGATAGATATTTGTATTGTATCGGAAGTACGAATGCAAAGGTTGAGTCATGATAGAGTTTACTAAATTGGTGAATTGTCAATATCATAAAAATTGATCCATACAATCCGTAGTTCAGGTTGCAAAATTGATTGGTTAAGCGACGTGTTTAGCCAAAATGACAGTACCTCAATTGGATTCTTCAATAGCACTTCACTCTCAGCAAGCATACATCTGTGCCACGGCGTGAATGTATTCTTTCAATAACGCGGTCGTTTGTTTTGAGGATTACGTTTGTACATAGCAAAAAAGGAATAAGATTGTCGGTTACATTAGTTAAAAGCTCGAACACCAGCGTCAAGGAGTAACCTTTGTTCGAGTTTTCCTTGTTGGTGAAAACTGCAATTGAAATTTGGAAGTATATAACAGTAAACACTAAAGGGGCCTCTATAGCTTAAGACTAAGTTTTCATGTATTAAAAGGAGAGGGGGGATGTTATTGATAATGCGATGCTTTGCAAAAAGTAACTATCCTTAAGGGACAACTTGCAGTTTTCACAGAGTAAGGAAATCCACTTTCCCATAGGCAATATCGGAGAAAATGGCAACGCATAACTCTTAATAATCGGGCGCTACGCAGGATTCAGGACTGTGCCGACTGCTGTGTGTGGTGCAGTCACCCCTGGACATGTGGAGGGTGTAATGTCCAGTTGGTCTCCGCAGATCAGTGTTATCTAGAATGAATGCATTCTAGAAAGGTGCCAGTAACGGCTGTACATCACACTTATGTGCGACGTGATCTGCGTTGACACACAATACCCGTACCCTTGAATGTGTGTATGTGCGTTTTGGTAGGCAGCCCTCTGTAGAGCAACTGTGCAGATGGTCGCTCTAGGATGAAGCCTTTACAGGACTTCTTGGAAAACAATGTTCTTTGTTTTCCTGTGTGTTTCCTCTGGGAGGAATACTTTGAGCCCGTTAAATGATGTTGCTCTTGACATGGCCACATATAACTGACCATGTGTGAACACGGGCTCAGGTAAGTACAAACCAACATACCTCAGGGATTGCCCCTGTGCCTTGTTGATTGTCAAGCAGTATGCAAGTCTGACTGGAAACTGTCGGCGTTTCATTTTGAACGGCATTTCCGTGTCCTGAGTGGAGACTGTGATCTTGGGAATCATGACCCGTTGTCCTCTGTGCTCCTTGGTAATGATCTCTGCTGTGATCACGTGACGTCGGAGATGCCGAACTATGAGTCTTGTTCCGTTGCAAAGACCTTTCTTTGGATTGAGATTCCGCAGAAGAATGATCGTTGCACCAACCTAATGCAATGAATATTATTGTGATTAATGACGCTTTTTATGGTGCACTACCTTTGCACATAATAATTTAATGTTAATAGGATGAAAGATTGTACTCTTCCTACCTTGAGTTTAAGTCTGTGCAACGGCATTCCATTGGGAGTGAGTTGGTTGAGAAATTCAATGGGGTAGGCCTCTTCCTCATCTGGATCGTCTGTGACAACACTGTCTGTGCTGTAATAAGTTCTTTCGGCTGTTTGAAGTCTGTCCAGAATTAAGTCGTTCACTTGATGTGATAAGTCATTCTTCGGAGTCAGACAACAGCGTTCAGACATTGTTACAGGATCCATCATTAGGTGTGAATCTGGTGTGTTCGGCCTGGGAAAAATGAAGTTCAGCATGTCTTCTTTAGACGAAGTGCATATCTGTTGTGGCAGAATTACGTTGTCCAGTGCATCGTGTGCTTCTTGCTTGTTGCCAAGTCTGAGAAGCCATTCTGAGAATTCACGGTATGAATCATCTTGAACGGCTCTCATGTTGGTGTGTAAACGATGCTGCTGAAACTTTGTCCATAGATCAATGATCTGGTGTGATTTTAGAGTCTCTGCTACAATTCTTTCCCTTCCTGCTTTCGTGACGACAGGTAGAACTTGTCTGAAGTCACCACCAAGTAGCATGAACTTGCCACCAAATGGTCTGTCGACATGTGTAATGTCTCGAAGCAGTCGGTCGACTGCTTGTAATGCAAGTGCGGGAATCATGGAAGCTTCATCCCATATGAATAGGTAGTTTCGCGCAATACCTGTGCTCTCCTGCTCTGTCTCTTGACATTACACGTTGATTCAGCTTGAAGTGGTATAGGAATTTGAAAGGTAGAATGTGAAGTTCTACCATTTATGAGCAGTGTTGCAGCAATTCCTGACCACGCCATGCACTGAACTTTATGTCCATTGGCTTGCAGATTGTGAACCAACGTGTTGTAAAGGAAAGTTTTCCCGGTTCCAGCCGGCCCGTCAACAAAGTGACAGTTCTGTTCGGATTGCGCGTTGATAGCATCAGTGATTCCCGTGTATATGGCTCGCTGTTCAGGGTTCAATGCGGCCAGCATTCGTTCTCCTTCCTCTCTGGCATTGCCAACATCCATGTCATCTTCCTCTGTAATAATAAGTGAAATATATTGCAATAAAATTGGAAAGAAAGCTAGGAGAATCAATGTGCAAAAATACGTAAATGCCCTTGTCTGCACGATCTTAGGATACATTATTATATTCTTACTAATACAGTACATATTTGAAAATAACACATTAGTACCTCGTTCAGGAATGACATAGTCGGCTGGAAGTTGAGGAAGGTCAGCATAATTAGTGATCGATTGACCATGTACTTTCAAATTTTCGTCAATGTCATGTAGACATTGATACATGTGTCGGTCTTCAAAAGCTATGGCCATATCTGGATGATTGAGTTGATCACGTCGTACAAAGTCTTCACTAATGCTTCTTTGAACATGTTGAAGAGTGCTGCGATATCTGAAGGTGTTTGAAAAAGGAGTAATGTTGCAAACAACTGTCTCAGTTGTACTGGCATGTTAAAAATAACTGCCTCCTCCAAACAGCGTATGATTTCAGCATCATCTTCCAACAGACCTAGAGCTAAAGCAGCGTCTTTGAAGGAATTGCATAGGTTTCCTTCTATCGTGCGAAGATCTTCAAACGACGTGGCACCTCGTTTATGGAGAAGCAATAGTCTCAGTGCGAATCTTTGCTCACATGGTCGTGGGTGAACTTGATATATTCTGCCTATGACAGGCAGTGTTCTCCGCTGTCTTGCTTTCCATGTTTTGGTGCGCTCGTTGAAAACATAGTGTTCAGGAATCTCGTGATAGAGATATTGGCGTGCAGCCGGGTCTTGTGCATTCAATTCAAACCAAGACGTCAGTGTGGTTTTTTCATTGATGTTTTGTAATTGTTCGACCCTTCCATTATCCTGAAAGTATACGGTCTGCTGATCAGGTAATGAACATGCAGACGTTTATAGTGTGACTTTTCTCGTGCATGGAAAATTGGAATATTCTGTGAACAGCTTCGTGTGGTCCAATATACCGAGCGTTGATGTATTGGCGTACTTCATCGTGCTCAATATCTTGAGGTACTTGTTGCTGCTGTCCTTCAAGAATTTCCACGTGTGCCATATCTTGTCCTTTATGAATATATTTGAAAATATATTTCACGGACTTCACAGTGCTACATATTTCGAGATTAATGTGACACTGATACTTGAGTAGAAGATGGCGATTATGTGGCACAACCCATGTATCATCTAGAAGTCGATCTTCCAGATTGACTGGGTGACGACAGCGTCGTCTGTAGAGGGATAACCATTCGCATTGACTTGTGTTTCGGCAGTGCGATCTTTCGGAAATCGTTTCTTGCATTTGTTATTCTCCATGCAAACACATCCGGGGTTTATATCACCGCATGGTCCATGTGTCATGTGCTTCAGTACTAACTTGTGATATCTTGCATCCTGTGGGTCCGGAATTTCAGCTGATATGAGTCGATCTACCTGTAGGTTTCGAGGAAAAATATCACATGTAAGTTCTACACATCAAAATGCATTGTGTTTTTACTAAGCAATACAACTGATGATTATATTCGTACTCTATATATAAATTATTGTATAGATGTTACCTCTTCAGGTGTTCGTGGTCTATCAGCCTCAGAGAGGAACAGAATCATGTGAGCGTGTGGTAGTCCTCTCTTCTGAAATTCGATGACATATACATGTGCAATAGTGTGTCCAGAATGTGCTTGTGAAGGATATCTTCCAGTAGTTCTTGTAGTTTGAGTTGAAATACTCGTGTGACGATGTCAGGCCGGTCATTTGCCTTCTGGTGTGGTAGAATGTTCTCTGAAATCTCCTTCCATCTGGGATTGGCCGTCATGGTTAGGAAGATGTCAGGCTTGCCATACTTTCTTACGATAGTCATTGCATCTTGAAAGTTCTGGTACATATTTCGTTGACTGCCTGAAAAAGATGAGGGAAGTATGACAACACGACCGACATCAATATGAAGGGGTTCGTTGGGATTGTTTGCCCTGGCCATTTGATTTTCGATTTCAGCCCTTCTGTTCAGGTGATCCATCAGGCCTCGATAACTGTCAGCACGTAATTGCCGTTGATTGTGCAAAATCCAGTTGAGCTTGTTTCCTTCTATTTTGGTGTATGCGTCCACTAAATATTGTTGAAAGAGAAGTGTTGCCCTGTGGATGGTAGACAGTTGATTTCTGACTTGTATTCGGTACGAATAATATTCGGCGATTGTGAGTCTAATACGGTGGTTACGATCAGCATTTTGCTGGCCTTGTCCTTCACGTGTAGGTAGACGTTGAAGGTCCAAGCTGTATCCACGATCACCCTGAAAGAACAACAATGGATAGGTTAGAGGATCCGCAACAGGAGCTAAGGCATTAATCTTCATAAGATTACCACGCCTTGTTCGAATTTGAAGCTCTCTATTCTCGGGATTAGGAGCACCGCCATTGCGTGTAGTGTAGACTGCTGCAATTTCTCTGGCAGTAGGATTATCATATCTTCGATCTTGTTCTGGGCGACCGGTAATAATCATCTTGAACGTGGGAATAGGCTGATCATTGGCAATGGCTTGCTGCCTTTGCTCTTCCAGTACTTCTCCCATTGTTTTAAAATGTTGAGCAAACCGATTTACTGCCATCAATTCGTTTTGCAGCAGCGCCACCATGTCTAAGTCCAAGTTTTGTTCTCTGGCTGTGTTCTGGCGTTCTTGCAGTGCTTGTTGGGTGTCCATAATGTATAATTCTGCATATTTTGGACCTGTCGGTTTCAGTTACCCCTGTTGAATTCAAGGAAACATTCTAAATTGTACTTCGTTATATCAACTGTAATTTTCAATGCAGCAAGTGCTTGTTAAAAGCATCATAAAGCGCCTTGATTTTCGATTGGACAACTCTTAATATCAGGCAAGCATAGAGATTATCCATTGTAGATTGGGTGGGAAAGAATTGAGCGTTCTGTCAACATCCGTTTCATCACGTGAAGCTATTATATGAAAATGTAGCATAATATAAGAGCTATAAGAGAGGACGTTATATTTACCTGTCATATGGTATGCACTTCCATGTATGGTGATGACTGGTGGTCCTGCATTAGCGTGTCTTACAACGTTAGCTGTCCAGGATGCCATCGCCATTAGTGAATTGTATCTACGGAAATTTTTGAGAAAATATTTAGATTCATCAGTAGTTCCAGTGTATAAATGCATCACATTTGCCGGGGGTGGTTGAATGGGATCGAGAGTTATTAATCCTCCCAAGCAACATTTGTTGTATTGCCTTCTTGAGTTGAGTTCCTCTCGGAAGTATTTTGCTTCACAGTGAATACATGTCCTCGTCATTTTCCCAAGATGATGAGGCATTGGGGAGAATTGAGGAATTTCAACAATAGGTTGATTTACTTCCCTTGCTTGTTGTTCGATGGGTTGAGGGACATCATCTTGGTGTTGTGGTGGGATTTCGTCTTGCATTTCAACTTCTTGTGGTTGTACCGCTATTTCATTCTCTTCATTGTCATTTTGAACGTTGGCTTGCAATTGCATAGCAGCAGGCAATACTTGTGGATCCTGAAATGAATGTAATGTAAGTTAATATAATTCAATCATGTGTTTTGAAATGCATAAAACTGAAACTTGTGAAGATATTTAGAGCAAAATAATTTCCTGACATGGTCCTATGGAGAATGACTGGTGTATTTTAAGCCAATTGGATGGTAGTGTTTTACCTGATTATCATGTGGAATTGGAATGTGTTGTTCCACGTTGATTTCATCAGGTTGTGCCGGCCTTTCAATTTCATTATTTTCATTTTCAATATGTGTTTCGGGTTGCATCTGCATTGGCCGTATCTGTTGATAATGAAAATTAAATGAAATTAGTTACATTAAGTATTAGTTATTGGAAATTTAACGTCATTACTGTGTGATTATGTAAATTGATAAAAATCATATGGAAACGTATGATACATGTGTAAAATAGGAAATTGCATGAGGCATTTGGGTTATGGAAAATGGATTGCCTAACTGTAGTTAGCTTGTGTTAAGAATTTTAATTTACCTCATTCTCATTTTGAGCTTGATTTACATTAAGCATCTCCACATCTGCCGTTTGTATTGCTGCTTGACCTTCATGATTACGATTCAGAAGGGGTGTTGCAACTGCATAACCATCGGCGGTACCTGCAGATGGAAAAATATTGATAATTTGGTTGATATAATAACTGATTTAATTTTGATAGTTTTTAATTACAAAAAGCTGTATAATATAGAGTTATCTTATTTTGAAAAGATTAGCAGAAATTATTGAGTTGTGTACCTGAAGTTGAGGGGCCAGTGCTGCAGGATATTGTAAGCCATTGTTTATTGGTTGTGGTACTGCTATAAGTCCATAGTGGGGAAGCATGCAGGTAGTTGCCATGGCACATACAATGCCTGCATCTGTGGATAATGAAGTGGGAGTGGTTGATATTCTGGGGCTGGTTGCTGAGGGTATTCTTGCTGCAACTGGTGAAGATCATTCACTGCTCCCTGTACCGTATTATCAGGTGGTAAATCAGCAGGATGAGGCTGTTGGTTATTCTCACGACTCGGCGAGTTGCTCCCGTACTTGATTCCTACGTTATTGCCGGTGATGCTTTTTCTGGCTTTTTTTGGCATTTTGCGAGATGTGATATAAAAAAGAAAAAAATGTGTTTATATGCAACCCAATTTAAGTGAAAATGTTAAAATTTGAAATAAGAGTGATTTTTGTGAGCAACTGGATGGGGTTTGTTGTTTTGTGGTGAGCTGCAAGATAAAATAAATAATTTAAAACATAATTGTAAGAAATGTTTGGATTACTCTTGATGTTGAATTAAATTATTGGTTATTTAAAGTTTGCAAAAAAATATTTGAGCACTTTCTCTTATGACCTACATCACTCTTCTATTGTGTTCTTTAACAACTAAAAGGAAACAGTTTTGATAATGTATAAATTGGAAAAGTTAATCATCCTTTTCATTTTTGGAAAGAAAAATCTATAAATCACATTTGATGTGTTTGTATTATAAGGCTAGATTTTATTTGCATTATGCAGTAAATTTGCTTTCTATTGATAATAAATTGTTGCAATTGTTAATACCACTTTAAATATAGTAGCTAAGCTTCAGATTTGGGATATGAATGTACATTACAGGGTGAGGCATTTAAACATTAATTAAAATAGGCTTTGTATAGGAACAATTGTTGTCACACTCACCAAATATTCTGAGGAATGAACTTGTTTGAAAACCTGTTTTTACAAAAGAAGAAAGATGTTTTGGATGAATTGATTATCTTGTAAACAGAATGTGGTTGTGAAGGATATCTTCCAGTAGTTCTTGTAGTTTGAGTTGAAATACTCGTGTGACGATATCAGGCCGGTCATTTGCCTTCTGGTGTGGTAGAATGTTCTCTGAAATCTCCTTCCATCTGGGTTGGCCGTCATGGTTAGGAAGATGTCAGGCTTGCCATACTTTCTGACGATAGTCATTGCATCTTGAAAGTTCTGGTACATATTTCGTTGACTGCCTGAAAAAGATGAGGGAAGTATGACAACACGACCGACATCAATATGAAGGGGTTCGTTGGGATTGTTTGCCCTGGCCATTTGATTTTCGATTTCAGCCCTTCTGTTCAGGTGATCCATCAGGCCTCGATAACTGTCAGCACGCAATTGCCGTTGATTGTGCAAAATCCAGTTGAGCTTGTTTCCTTCTATTTTGGTGTATGCGTCCACTAAATATTGTTGAAAGAGAAGTGTTGCCCTGTGGATGGTAGACAGTTGATTTCTGACTTGTATTCGGTACGAATAATATTCGGCGATTGTGAGTCTAATACGGTGGTTACGATCAGCATTTTGCTGGCCTTGTCCTTCACGTATAGGCAAACGTTGAAGGTCCAAGCTGTATCCACGATCACCCTGAAAGAACAACAATGGATAGGTTAGAGGATCCGCAACAGGAGCTAAGGCATTAATCTTCATTTACCTTGTTCGAATTTGAAGCTCTCTATTCTCGGGATTAGGAGCACCGCCATTGCATGTAGTGTAGACTGCTGCAATTTCTCTGGCAGTAGGATTATCATATCTTCGATCTTGTTCTGGGCGACCGGTAATAATCATCTTGAACGTGGGAATAGGCTGATCATTGGCAATGGCTTGCTGCCTTTGCTCTTCCAGTACTTCTCCCATTGTTTTAAAATGTTGAGCAAACCGATTTACTGCCATCAATTCGTTTTGCAGCAGCGCCACCATGTCTAAGTCAAGTTTTGTTCTCTGGCTGTGTTCTGGCGTTCTTGCAGTGCTTGCTGGGTGTCCATAATGTATAATTCTGCATATTTTCGGGACCTGTCGGTTTCAGTTACCCCTGTTGAATTCAAGGAAACATTCTAAATTGTACTTCGTTATATCAACTGCAATTTTCAATGCAGCAAGGCTTGTTAAAAAGCATCATAAGCGCCTTGATTTCATTGGACAACTCTTAATATCAAGGCAAGAATAGAGAGTTAATCCATTGTAGATTGGGTGGGAAATGAATTGAGCGTTCTGTCAACATCCGTTTCGTCACGTGAAGCTATTATATGAAAATGTAGCATAATATAAGAGCTAGTAAGAGAGGGACGTTATATTTACCTGTCATATGGTATGCACTCCATGTATGGTGATGACTGGTGGTCCTGCATTAGCGTGTCTTACAACGTTAGCTGTCCAGGATGCCATCGCCATTAGTGAATTGTATCTACGGGAATTTTTGAGAAAATATTTAGATTCTCAGTAGTTCCAGTGTATAAATGCATCACATTTGCGGGGGTGGTTGAATGGGATCGAGAGTTATTAATCCTCCCAAGCAACATTTGTTGTATTGCCTTCTTGAGTTGAGTTCCTCTCGGAAGTATTTTGCTTCACAGTGAATACATGTCCTCGTCATTTTCCCAAGATGATGAGGCATTGGGGAGAATTGAGGAATTTCAACAATAGGTTGATTTACTTCCCTTGTTTGTTGTTCGATGGGTTGAGGGACATCATCTTGGTGTTGTGGTGGGATTCGTCTTGCATTTCAACTTCTTGTGGTTGTACCGCTATTTCATTCTCTTCATTGTCATTTTGAACGTTGGCTTGCAATTGCATAGCAGCAGGCAATACTTGTGGATCCTGAATGGAATGTAATGTAAGTTAATATAATCAATCATGTGTTTTGAAATGCATAAAACTGAAACTTGTGAAGATATGAGCGAAATAATTTCCTGACATGGTCCTATGGAGAATGACTGGTGTATTTTAAGCCATTTTGGTGGTAGTGTTTTACCTGATTATCATGTGGAATTGGAATGTGTTGTTCCACATTGATTTCATCAGGTTGTGCCGGCCTTTCAATTTCATTATTTTGATTTTCAATATGTGTTTGGGGTTGCATCTCCATCGGCCTTATCTGTTGATAATGAAAATTAAATGAAATTAGTTACATTAAGTAATTAGTTATTGGAAATTTAAACGTCATTACTGTGTGATTATGTAAATTGATAAAAATTCATATGAAAACGTATGATACATGTGTAAAATAGGCAAATTACATGAGGCATTTGGGTAATGGAAAATGGAATTGCCTAACTGTAGTTAGCTTGTGTTAAGAATTTTAATTTACCTCATTCTCATTTTGAGCTTGATTTACATTAAGCATCTCCACATCTGCCATTTGTATTGCTGCTTGACCTTCATGATTACGATTCAGAAGGGGTTGTTGCAACTGCATAACCATCGGCGGTACCTGCAGATGGAAAAATATTGACAATTTGGTTGATATAATAACTGATTTAATTTTGATAGTTTTTAATTACAAAAAGCTGTATAATATAGAGTTATCTTATTTTGAAAAGATTAGCAGAAATTATTGAGTTGTGTACCTGAAGTTGAGGGGCCAGTGTGCAGGATATTGTAAGCCATTGTTTATTGGTTGTGTACTGCTATAAGTCCATAGTGGGGAAGCATTGCAGGTAGTTGCCATGGCACATACAATGCCTGCATCTGTGGATAATGAACTGGAGTGGTTGATATTCGGGCTGGTTGCTGAGGGTGTTCTTGCTGCAACTGGTGAAGATCATTCACTGCTCCCTGTACCGTATTATCGGGTGGTAAATCATCAGGATGAGGCTGTTGGTTATTCTCACGACCTCGGCGAGTTGCGTCCCGTACTTGATTCCTACGTTTATTGCCGGTGATGCTTTTTCTGGCTTTTTTTGGCATTTCGCGAGATGTGATATAAAAAAAGAAAAAAATGTGTTTATATGCAACCCAATTTAAGTGAAAATGTTAAAATTTGAAATAAGAATGACTTTTGTGAGCAACTGGATGGGGTTGTTGTTTTGTGGTGAGCTGCAAGATAAAATAAATAATTTAAAACATAATTGTAAGAAATGTTTGGGATTAATCTTGATGTTGAATTAAATTATTGGTTATTTAAAGTTTGCAAATAATAATATTTGAGCACTTTCTCTTATGACCTACATCACTCCTTCTATTGTGTTCTTTAACAACTAAAAGGAAAGCAGTTTTGATAATGTATAAATTGGAAAAGTTAATCATCCTTTTCATTTTTGGAAAGAAAAATCTATAAATCACATTTGATGTGTTTGTATTATAAGGCTAGATTTTATTTGCATTATGCAGTAAATTTGCTTTCTATTGATAATAAATTGTTGCAATTGTTAATACCACTTTAAATATAGTAGCTAAGCTTCAGATTGGGGATATGAATGTACATTACAGGGTGAGGCCTTTAAACATTAATTAAAATAGGCTTTGTATAGGAACAATTGTTGTCACACTTACCAAATATTCTGAGGAATGAACTTGTTTGAAAACCTGTTTTTACAAAAGAAGAAAGATGTTTTGGATGAATTGATTATCTTGTAAACAGAATGTTGGCATTCATACTAAGGAATGTTTAACATTGTCAACTTGTATATTATTATGTTGATTGAGTTGAGTTAAGAAATGAGAATAAAATGTCATGCTGAAGTGAAGGAGTGAAATACTTACTTTATAAAAAAACTTTACTTGACTTTACTTTACTAACTGGCTGGACATTAACGGAGAAGCCAGATGACATAAACACTACAAAACCAGATGACAGAAACGATAAAAAGGACAGTGCATTGCGATGCAATGAAGGATAACGTTGCTTTAAAGAAGACGCTGTCGGTATAAATAAGGATTGTTTAGAAAAGGTAAATTTCAACATTCAACTTACCAATAATAAAGTAAAACAATCTTTCTAACAATGCTTTTCTCAAATATATAGATATTATAATTATCTGCCAATTTCTAACAACGTTAGATATTGAACAAAAATTTTACATTTGCTATAGCAAGAAAGTGAAGACGCAACTGCTATTTTAAATTCGCGCCAATTTGAAAATTTTGTGGCCTCTATTCGCCGGCGCGCCTCGTTGTTTTTATTCTTATTCTCATGATGATCCATTCCATTCGATTTGACAGAAAGGCAGTTGAACACCACAACAGCAAGAGCATGTACTTGGCACCAAAGAGAAAAAGGGCCTTGGTCTTCGTTGATGATGGGGAGAAGTGTGGTTGTGGAGGGGAACCTCTAAGTATAAGAAGAAAATAATTTGGTAGACTTTATTATGCATGATATCTAGAAATACACCATTTCTCGGACACATGGAGAATGAAGTACATTGATTTTTGGTGAGCTGTTATATGTTCAGAAATATTGCTGTTGTTGGTAAAAATACCAATAATAAGAGTAGGCCATGGAAGGTTGACAAAAGGTAAGAAGGTTTTTACGTTTTTTGACTGGGTGAATACATGAGGTGGAGGTAATTAATTAATGATTTGCAGTTACAATAAATTACTTACATTTACAAACTTCCAGGGCACATGAAAAGAATAAAGATGAACCAACATGCTATAAAGTATATTACATAATTTCTTCTTGTTTTTTCAGGTGCCCAGACATAAAGTGAATGTTTGTGGTCATTCCTTGTGAACATTATTATAGTCAGGTGAATTCATTTTAAGATTGTTAATTGAAGATCATTTGTTCAAAAAGAAGGACAGTGTCTGTTTTGCAGTGATCTTTTTTGAAGATTTACAAAAGTTAGAAATTAGAAGCATTACATATTAACATTAACATACTTACTATAGATACTATACATAAATATAACATCAATACATACCCTATATACTATATATAAATACTATACATAATATACATACCCTACATACATACCCTACATACATACATACATACATACCCTGCATACATACCCTACATACATACATACATACATATCCTACATACATATCCTACATACATACCCTACATATATACATACATACATACATACATGAGACGGGTCGGTCGCTTCGCTCCCTCCCCGGAGGCCATCAAGTAAACAAAGCTTAATCTGGTTGGCGCGCTACGCAAGCTGCATTCTCTGCCGCTCATGCCCATACATACATACATACCCTACAATACATACCCTACAATACATACCCTACAATACAAACCCTACAATACATACCCTACAATACATACCCTACAATAGATACCCTACAATACATACCCTACAATACATACCCTACAATAGATACCCTACAATACATAACCCTACAATACATACCCTACCATACATACCCTACAATACATACCTTACAATACATACCCTACAATACATACCCTACAATAGATACCCTACAATACATAACCCTACAATACATACCCTACCATACATACCCTACAATACATACCTTACCATACATACCCTACAATACATACCCTACAATACATAACCCTACAATACATACCCTACCATACATGCCCTACCATACATGCCCTACAATACATACCCTACAATACATACCTTACCATACATACCCTACAATACATACCCTACAATACATACCCTACAATACATATTACGACGCAACATTTCTAAAGAAAGTAAAGTGGGAGGTCGAATCTTCCCCTGCCAAGCGACCGCCCCGCATCCACGCTGCCCCTGAAAGCTGTTTGTGGAAGTTGATAGCTTCAGTGTGAAGTTTGAAAAAAAAGGTGCTTTCAAAATTTAATCCATCCTGGAAAATTTAAACTCAATCTGTAATAAAAATTATATCAAACTGTAGCTAAGGAAACAGCGAACACGTTGCAAATAGTCTCATCTCTTAAATAAGTAATGCTGAATTCTTAGAGACCATTTGGTGGAAGTGGTTTGAATGAAATTTCGGAGCCGTGCAAAAAGCAAAACCTTTGAACACATTTTAGCAAGTGAAAATAGTATTTACCGTGGCAAATAGTGACCCAGTTGAACTCAAAAAACATCAACATGAAGGTAATATGTTGGGGAACAATTATCGAAAGTGTTTGGGTAAAAAATAATCAGTTGTGGCAGGCTAAAATTGAATTTTCGCAAATGCAAAAACAACTGTGTTGCGTGAAAAATTGCTCCTTCCCGAGTGAAAAGCAACTTTGTTGGAAATCGTAAAAAAACAGGAAAAAAAAACAACAAAAAAAACAACACATTATTTTAGTTGTGTTATCAGACAACACTTGTCAAAAATTTAAATGGGGAAAATCGTGCAAATAGGGCCGGAAAAATTCAAAACTTTGACCATGGCCTAAACATTTTGCATGCCAAAGCAACAATGGCGGTCGCCTACTACAAAACCCACAACTATTTCATTCAAAAAACAAAACAAAGCTATCACCTGTGTTCTCTATTGTTCCTGCAACTCTCCAGGGTCTTTCAAACAATTAAGAGCTCTTTACAAAGATAATTCAGCTGGTAAAACACTTTGAAAGGCGCCCACCTCACTTTTTGTGTGCAAAACAAAAACACGCGTCTTCTCCAAAAGTACCTGCTGCCTGCCGAGGGCAAATTTGCATGAAACGAAAACGCGTCACTGTTCACGTGAAGTTGCGAAAGAGCCAATCAAATTGCAGGAAAAGGCAAACGGGTCACATGAAGAGCGAATACTCTTTCGAAAATGGAGTTGGGGACGCGATTTGGAAGTTTCGCCAGCGTAAGCCGTTCATTTTTTTCGTGATAGCACAATTAGTGGAATAATTAATGGAATAACTCAAAAATTCTTTTAAAATAGGCTTCCAAAAATAGATAACTTTTTCTACTCTAGAAATGGAGGCTTTCATGCAAGTGCCAACCTTGTCCTCCTCCATTCAAAAAAAAGCCTTGTTGATTACACGGTTCGCCGTTTCGGCCATTGTTTGGGGCGTTCGACCTATTGTTCCGGTCGAATCTATTGTTTTGGCCAGAGTTTCGCCACCGTCACGTGACACGTAGTATAGTAATATTAGATAGACTAGCCGGGACTCGGTCGCTACGCTCCCTCCCCGGAGCCCCCCAAGCAACAAAAGTTTAATGTGGTTGGCACGCTTCGCACGCTGCATTCGCTACCGCTCATGCCGATACATACATACATACCCTACAATACATACCCTAAATAACATACCCTACTATACATACCCTACAATACATACCCTACAATACATACCCTACAATACATACCCTACAATAATACCATACAATACATACCCTACATAACATACCCTACAATACATACCCTACAATACATACCCTACAATACATACCCTACAATACATACCCTACATAGCATACCCTACGAGACATACCCTACAATACATACCCTACAATACATATCCTACAATACATATCCTACAATACATACCTACAATACATACCCTACAATGCATACCCTACACTACATACCCTACCCATACATACCCTACAATACGTACTACGACGCAACATTTCTAAAGAAAGTAAAGGTGGGAACTCGAATCTTCCCCCTGACAATCGACCGCCCTGCGCCCACCCTGCCGCCCCCCTGAAAGCCGAAGGTTGATAGCTTCAGTGTGAAGTTTGAAAAAAAAGGTTGCCTTCAAAAATTTAATTAATCCGGGAAAATTTAAACTCAATCTCTTATAAAAATTATATCAAACTGTAGCTGAGGAAACAGCGAACCCGATAAAAGTATTCACATTACTTTACAGTGTGTTTTGAATTTTTAAGGGAGTATTTAGTGGAGCCCAACAACAAAGCCGTGAAAAAAATTTATTCATCAGCCAACTTTAAAACACAAAAATTCCCCTAACTTGGTCAAACTTTGTCCATTTTAACTCAAATTACACCAAAATGAGGCTAATACCTTGGCAAATAAGTATCGAAAGTAATTGGGTGCATTTGAAATGCTTTTCGCAATTTTAGTTGCACATTTTTGAAGTCCAAGACATGATTTTCTTCATCAAAAATAGCCATGAAATCAAACCCGTGCAAAAATTAGCAATTAAAACTCGATTCACCAACTTTCAAATTAAATTAACGTGGCCACTTTTTGTCCTACAGAACCACGAAAATATCAACATGAAGCTAATAGCTTGGCGAACATTTATCGAAAGTATTTGAGTAAAAAAACAAAGTTTTGGCAGATTAAAATTAATTTTCGCAAATGCAAAACACACGCGTGTTGCTTGAAAATCTCGTGATTTTCAGCAAAACCCAAACTCGGCAAAATTGTCCAGAACAGAGGACAATCAAGAAAACAAAAAAAAAACAAAGCCATATAACTTTAGTTCTCGTGTAAATAAACATTATCGAAAGTTTAAATGGACAAAATCGGCCCAGAACGACCCGAGAAAATCAAAATTGTCTTCGTGTTTTGGTTAGGCCCTCGAGCCGAAAGAAAAAACGTGAGGCTAAACAAAACAAAACTTGTGCTATTTAAAGCCAAAAACAATTGAATAAGGAAATACCTTGAAATAATTGTTCACCAATTGTCTCCACAGGTCTTGACAACAATTGACACGTCTTTACAATTGATTTCCGGCACGTATTCACGTTTAAACCCGAGCAACTTGCCGCCCGTTCAACTAAAAAAACACGTGCTTCTCCTTGCTCGTTTTGCATCTCATTAACTCTGTCCTCAGAACTTTCTAGAAAGTCGGAACACAAAATGGCCATAACCCAAACCGTTTGGAGTAGAACTTAGCGGAAAGCTTTACTGTGATCAGCGCAATGCTGCGATCATTCGGATACCAATTTGAACCCTATTGACCCCAGAAAAAAAACCTTTGTGTTCACAACGAAATTCCTTTGATCCCATTGTTCGGTCGAGCGTCGATTGTTCAAAAGACAATGGGCATTGTTCACAGTCGGCGGGTCACGTGTGACCGTAGAATAGTATATATAGACTAGCCGGGGGCCCGGTCGCTTCGCTCCCTCCCCGGAGCCCCCCAAGCAACAAAAGTTTAATGTGGTTGGCGCTCTTCGCGTGCTGCATTCGCTCCCGCTCATGCCCATACATACATACATACATACATACCTACATACATACATACATACATACATACATATATACATACATACCCTACCACACATACCCTACCATACATACCCTACAATACATGACCTACAATACATACCCTACCATACATATCCTACAATACATACTACATACATATACATACCCTACAATACATACCCTACAATACATACTCTACAATGCATATCCACAGTACATACCCTACAATACATACCCTACAATACATACCCTACAACAAATACCTTACAATACATACCCTACAATATATACCCTACAATACATACCCTACACTACATACCCTACAATAAATACCTTACAATACATACCCTACAATACATACCCTACAATACATACCCTACAATACATACCTTACAATACATACCCTACGATACATACCCTACGATACATACCCTACAATACATACCATACGATACATACCCTACGATAAATACCCTACGATACATACCCTACAATAGATACCCTACAATACATACCCTACAATACATACCCTACGATAAATACCCTAGGATACATACCCTACAATACAAACCCTACAATACATACCCTACAATACATACCTTACAATACATACCCTATAATACATACCCTACAACACATACCCTACATAACATACCCTACAATACATACCCTACAATACATACCCTACAATACATACCCTACATAACATACCCTACAATACATACCCTGGAATACATACCTTACAATACATACCCTAAAATACATACCCTACGATACATACCCTACAATACATACCCTACAACACATACCCTACAATACATACCCTACAACACATACCCTACATAACATACCCTACAATACATACCCTACATAACATACCCTACGATACATACCCTACAATACATACCCTACAATACATACCCTACAATACATACCCTACATAACATACCCTACAATACATACCCTACAATACATACCCTACAATACATACCCTACATAGCATACCCTACGATACATACCCTACAATACATACCCTACAATACATACCCTACAATACATATCCTACAATACATACCCTACAATACATACCCTACAATAAATACCCTACAATACATACCCTACGATACATACCCTACAATACATACCCTACAATACATACCCTACAATACATACCCTACGATACATACCCTACAATACATACCCTACAATACATACCCTACAATACACACCCTACAATACATACCCTATAATACATACCCTACATACATACCCTACAATACATACCCAACAATACATACCCTACAATACATACCCTACAATACATACCCTACAATACCTACCCTACAATACATACCCTACAGTACATACCCTACAATACATACCCTACAATACATACCCTACAATAAATACCCTACAATACATACCCCACAATACATACCCTACAATACATACCCTACAATACATACCCTACAATAATGCCATACAATACATACCCTACAATACATACCCTACGATACATACCCTACGATACATACCCTACAATACATACCCTACAATACATACCCTACAATACATACCCTACATACATACCCTACAATACATACCCTACAATACCTACCCTACAATACATACCCTACATAACATACCCTACAATACATACCCTACATTACATACCCTACAATACATACCCTACAATAAATACCCTACAATACATACCTTACAATACATACCCTACAATACATACCCTACATAACATACCCTACGATGCATACCCTACAATACATACCCTACAATACATACCCTACATACATACCCACAATACATACCCGACAATACATACCCTACAATACATACCAACAATACATACCCTACAATACATCACTACAATACATACCCTACAATACAAACCTACAATACATACCCTAGAATACATACCCTACATAACATACCCTACAATACATACCCTACAATACATACCCTACAATACATACCCTACATAGCATACCCTACATAGCATACCCTACGATACATACCCTACAATACATACCCTACAATACATACCCTACAATACATATCCTACAATACATACCCTACAATACATACCCTACAATAAATACCCTACAATACATACCCTACGATACATACCCTACAATACATACCCTACAATACATACCCTACAATACATACCCTACTATACATACCCTACAATACATACCCTACAATACATACCCTACAATACATACCCTACAATACATACCCGACAATACATACCCTACAATACATACCCAACAATACATACCCTACAATACATACCCTACAATACATACCCTACAATACAAACTCTACAATACATACCCTAGAATACATACCCTACATAACATACCCTACAATACATACCCTACAATACATACCCTACAATACATACCCTACATAGCATACCCTACAATACATACCCTGCAATACAAACCCTACAGTACATACCCTA
>RQOL01000492.1:0-208786 GCA_013076295.1 Sanderia malayensis | reverse complement strand
TCCTCTCTTACTAGCTCTTATATTATGCTACATTTTCATATAATAGCTTCACGTGATGAAACGGATGTTGACAGAACGCTCAATTCATTTCCCACCCAATCTACAATGGATTAGCTCTCTATCTTACCTTGATATTAAGAGTTGTCCAATCGAAATCAAGGCGCTTTATGATGCTTTTTAACAAGGCTTGCTGCATTGAAAATTGCAGTTGATATAACGAAGTACAATTTAGAATGTTTCCTTGAATTCAACAGGGGTAACTGAAACCGACAGGTCCCGAAAATATGCAGAATTATACATTATGGACACCCACAAGCACTGCAAGAACGCCAGAACACAGCCAGAGAACAAAACTTGGACTTAGACATGGTGGCGCTGCTGCAAAACGAATTGATGGCAGTAAATCGGTTTGCTCAACATTTTAAAACAATGGGAGAAGTACTGGAAGAGCAAAGGCAGCAAGCCATTGCCAATGATCAGCCTATTCCCACGTTCAAGATGATTATTACCGGTCGCCCAGAACAAGATCGAAGATATGACAATCCTACTGCCAGAGAAATTGCAGCAGTCTACACTACACGCAATGGCGGTGCTCCTAATCCCGAGAATAGAGAGCTTCAATTCGAACAAGGCGTAATCTTATGAAGATTAATGCCTTAGCTCCTGTTGCGGATCCTCTAACCTATCCATTGTTGTTCTTTCAGGGTGATCGTGGATACAGCTTGGACCTTCAACGTCTACCTACACGTGAAGGACAAGGCCAGCAAAATGCTGATCGTAACCACCGTATTAGACTCACAATCGCCGAATATTATTCGTACCGAATACAAGTCAGAAATCAACTGTCTACCATCCACAGGGCAACACTTCTCTTTCAACAATATTTAGTGGACGCATACACCAAAATAGAAGGAAACAAGCTCAACTGGATTTTGCACAATCAACGGCAATTACGTGCTGACAGTTATCGAGGCCTGATGGATCACCTGAACAGAAGGGCTGAAATCGAAAATCAAATGGCCAGGGCAAACAATCCCAACGAACCCCTTCATATTGATGTCGGTCGTGTTGTCATACTTCCCTCATCTTTTTCAGGCAGTCAACGAAATATGTACCAGAACTTTCAAGATGCAATGACTATCGTCAGAAAGTATGGCAAGCCTGACATCTTCCTAACCATGACGGCCAATCCCAGATGGAAGGAGATTTCAGAGAACATTCTACCACACCAGAAGGCAAATGACCGGCCTGACATCGTCACACGAGTATTTCAACTCAAACTACAAGAACTACTGGAAGATATCCTTCACAAGCACATTCTGGGACACACTATTGCACATGTATATGTCATCGAATTTCAGAAGAGAGGACTACCACACGCTCACATGATTCTGTTCCTCTCTGAGGCTGATAGACCACGAACACCGAAGAGGTAACATCTACAACAATAATTTATATATAGAGTACGATATAATCATCAGTTGTATTGCTTAGTAAAAACACAATGCATTTTGATGTGTAGAACTTACATGTGATATTTTTCCTCAAACCTACAGGTAGATCGACTCATATCAGCTGAAATTCCGGACCCACAGGATGCAAGATATCACAAGTTAGTACTGAAGCACATGACACATGGACCATGCGGTGATATAAACCCCGGATGTGTTTGCATGGAGAATAACAAATGCAAGAAACGATTTCCGAAAGATCGCACTGCCGAAACACAAGTCAATGCGAATGGTTATCCCTCTACAGACGACGCTGTCGTCACCCAGTCAATCTGGAAGATCGACTTCTAGATGATACATGGGTTGTGCCACATAATCGCTATCTTCTACTCAAGTATCAGTGTCACATTAATCTCGAAATATGTAGCACTGTGAAGTCCGTGAAATATATTTTCAAATATATTCATAAAGGACAAGATATGGCACACGTGGAAATTCTGAAGGACAGCAGCACAAGTACCTCAAGATATTGAGCACGATGAAGTACGCCAATACATCAACGCTCGGTATATTGGACCACACGAAGCTGTTCACAGAATATTCCAATTTTCCATGCACGAAAAAGTCACACTATAAAACGTCTGCATGTTCATTTACCTGATCAGCAGACCGTATACTTTCAGGATAATGGAAGGGTCGAACAATTACAAAACATCAATGAAAAAACCACACTGACGTCTTGGTTTGAATTGAATGCACAAGACCCGGCTGCACGCCAATATCTCTATCACGAGATTCCTGAACACTATGTTTTCAACGAGCGCACCAAAACATGGAAAGCAAGACAGCGGAGAACACTGCCTGTCATAGGCAGAATATATCAAGTTCACCCACGACCATGTGAGCAAAGATTCGCACTAGACTATTGCTTCTCCCATAAACCGAGGGTGCCACGTCGTTTGAAGATCTTCGCACGATAGAAGGAAACCTATGCCAATTCCTTCAAAGACGCTGCTTTAGCTCTAGGTCTGTTGGAAGATGATGCTGAAATCATACGCTGTTTGGAGGAGGCAGTATTTTCAAACATGCCAGTACAACTGAGACAGTTGTTTGCAACATTACTTCCTTTTCAAACACCTTCTGATATCGCAGCACTCCTTCAACATGTTCAAAGAAGCATTAAGTGAAGATTTGTACGACGTGATCAACTCAATCATCCAGATATGGCCATAGCTTTTGAAGACCGACACATGTATCAATGTCTACATGACATTGACGAAAATTTGAAAAGTACATGGTCAATCATCACTAATTATGCTGACCTTCCTCAACTTCCAGCCGACCTATGTCATTCCTGAACGAGGTACTAATGTGTTATTTTCAAATATGTACTGTATTAGTAAGAATATAATAATGTATCCTAAGATCGTGCAGACAAAGGGCATTTACGTATTTTTGCACATGATTCTCCTAGCTTTTCTTCCAATTTTATTGCAATATATTTCACTTATTATTACAGAGGAAGATGACATGGATGTTGGCAATGCCAGAGAGGAAGGAGAACGAATGCTGGCCGATTGAACCCTGAACAGCGAGCCATATACACGGGAATCACTGATGCTATCAACGCGCAATTCCGAACAGAACTGTCACTTTGTTGACGGGACCGGCTGGAACCGGGAAAACTTTCCTTTACAACACGTTGGTTCACAATCTGCAAGCCAATGGACATAAAGTTCAGTGCATGGCGTGGTCAGGAATTGCTGCAACACTGCTCATAAATGGTAAGAACTTCACATTCTACTTTCAATTCCTATACCACTTCAAGCTGAATCAACGTGTAATGTCAAGAGACAGAGCAGGAGAGCACAGGTATTTGCGCGAAACTACATCTCTTATATGGGATGAAGCTTCCATGATTCCCGCACTTGCATTACAAGCAGTCGACCGACTGCTTCGGAGACATTACACAATGTCGACAGACCATTTGGTGGCAAGTTCATGCTACTTGGGGTGACTTCAGACAAGTTCTACCTGTCGTTCACGAAAGCAGGAAGGGAAAGAATTGTAGCAGAGACTCTAAAATCACACCAGATCATTGATCTATGGACAAAGTTTCAGCAGCATCGTTTACACACCAACATGAGAGCCGTTCAAGATGATTCATACCGTGAATTCTCAGAATGGCTTCCTCAGACTTGGCAACAAGCAAGAAGCACACGATGCACTGGACAACGTAATTCTGCCACAACAGATATGCACTTCGTCTAAAGAAGACATGCTGAACTTCATTTTTTCCCAGGCCGAACACACCAGATTCCACACCTAATGATGGATCCTGTAACAATGTCTGAACGCTGTTGTCTGACTCCAAAGAATGACTTATCACATCAAGTGAAACGACTTAATTCTGGACAGACTTCAAACAGCCGAAAGAACTTATTACAGCACAGACAGTGTTTGTCACAGACGATCCAGATGAGGAAGAGGCCTACCCCATTGAATTTCTCAACCAACTCACTCCGAATGGAATGCCGTTGCACAGACTTAAACTCAGGTAGGAAGAGTTACAATCTTTCATCCTATTAACATTAATTATTATGTGCAAAGGTAGTGCACCATAAAAAAGCCGTCATTAATCACAATAATATTCATTGCATTAGGTTGGTGCAACGATCATTCTTCTGCGAGAATCTCAATCCAAAGAAAGGTCTTTGCAACGGAACAAGACTCATAGTTCGGCATCTCCGACGTCACGTGATAACACCAGAGATCATTACAAGGAGCACAGAGGACAACGGGTCATGATTCCCAAGATCACAGTCTCCACTCAGGACACGGAAATGCCGTTCAAAATGAAACGCCGACAGTTTTCCAGTCAGACTTGCATACTGCTTGACAATCAACAGGCACAGGGCAATCCCTGAGGTATGTTGGTTTGTACTTACCTGAGCCGTGTTCACACATGGTCAGTTATATGTGGCCATGGTCAAGAGCAACATCATTTAACGGGCTCAAAGTATTCCTCCCAGAGGAAAACACACAGGAAAACAAGAACATTGTTTTCCAAGAAGTCCTGTAAAGGCTTCATCCTAGAGCGACCCATCTGCACAGTTGCTCTACAGAGGGCTGCCTACCAAAACGCACATACACACATTCAAGGGTACGGGTATTGTGTGTCAACGCAGATCACGTTGCACATAAGTGTGATGTACAGCCGTTACTGGCACCCTTCTAGAATGAATTCCATTCTAGATAACACTGATCTGCGGAGACCAACTGGACATTACACCCTCCACATGTCCAGGGGTGACTGCACCACACACAGCAGTCGGCACAGTCCTGAATCCTGCGTAGCGCCCGATTATTAAGAGTTATGCGTTGCCATTTTCTCCGATATTGCCTATGGGAAAGTGGATTTCCTTACTCTGTGAAAACTGCAAGTTGTCCCTTAAGGATAGTTACTTTTTGTAAACATCGCATTATCAATAACATCCCCCTCTCCTTTTAATACATGAAAACTTAGTCTAAGCTATAGAGGCCCCTTTAGTGTTTACTGTTATATAATTCCAAATTTCAATTGCAGTTTTCACCAACAAGGAAAACTCGAACAAAGGTTACTCCTTGACGCTGGTGTTCGAGCTTTTAACTAATGTAACCGGCAATCTTATTCTTTTTTTTGCTATGTACAAACGTAATCCTCAAAACAAACGACCGCGTTATTGAAAGAATACATTCACGCCGTGGCACAGATGTATGCTTGCTGAGAGTGAAGTGCTATTGAAGAATCCAATTGAGGTACTGTCATTTTGGCTAAACACGTCGCTTAACCAATCAATTTTGCAACCTGAACTACGGATTGTATGGATCAATTTTTATGATATTGACATTCACCAATTTTGAATAGTAGACTCTATCATGACTCAACCTTCGCATTCGTACTTCGCATACAATACAAATATCTATCCACGTCCTTTCAAAACATTTTTTGTACTGTATTGTATATCTTTCAGATCTTCCGCATTAATAATAAGGTTTTTAAATTAGCGATTTACGTTTTCAATAGTAGATGCCAGGAGATAAATCGTTAGAGTTTCAATATTCATATATTTGTGTATTTGTCCCATATAAATCTCCATCAATAAATCATAACAAAATTTATTGACTTCGTTTTTAATTAGATGCATTTCTGCTAAGATCATTGAAACGAGGCGAGACTTCTGTCTCCATTTCAAACGCCTTTGTGCTGTCTATGTATGATTTTCATCTATGTTATTCTCATCATGGCACTGTCGCCTGTGGGTCTAAGTTTTTCTGCCAACAAGTGGCGTCGAGTTGGATTTTCTTGCTGAACTCAATGAAATTATACCTCATAAAGCCTTCCTGGCTCAAAGGAAACAACTACCTTGCTGTTCACCAAGGTAAGGTTCATTTTCAGTTTGGACAGTCAAACAATGGACATTTACATATAAGCGAATTTCATATATACTGAAATGAAAGAAAATAAAGCTCATGTATACCCTTATTGACTTAAAGGAGACAACTATGCTGCTATGAATCAGAGGTCAAAAATGTATATTTTCATTTTCATCCCTTTTAATTTGATATGTTGAATGGAAATTGCTTAGCTTAGGCCATTTCTATTTTACTCACGGTATACATATACTTTGTTAGGCCAGAATACTAAAAGTTTTCCAATGTTTTTTTCACTACTTTGTTTTCAGAAGAAATGTACATTGCTCTACCAACATCTTCCTGGGGCTTTTATTTCCGTGAATATAGTTCCTAACCAATTTATTGACTTTGTCCCTGCCTTCTTTGTTTTAGAAGCAAAGCCCATTGATATCCCCACATTAACTTGCATTTAACTTTGTCTTTATCCAAGATGTTTAATAGTTGTGATGTACATGAAGGAAACCAGTCAAAGTCAAGTTCAAGCCCTGTTTTATTTGTTTTGTTTAACCTCACGCTTTTCTTTCGGCTCGAGGGCCTAACCAAAACACGAAGACAATTTTGATTTTCTCGGGTCGTTTTGGGCCGATTTTCTCCATTTAAACTTTCCATAACTGTTTATTTACACAAGAACTAAAGTTATCTGGCTTTGTTTTTTTTGTTTTATTGATTTTCCTCTGTTTTTGGACAGTTTTAGCCGAGATTGGGTTTTGGTGGAAAACCCGAAATTTTCAAGCAACACGCGTGTGTTTGGATTCGCGAAAAATAAATTTTAACCTGCCACAACTTTGTTTTTTCACCCACATACTTTCGATACTTATTCGCGAAGGTATCAGCTTCATGTTGGTGTAATTTGAGTTAAAATGGACAAAGTTTGACCAAGTTAGGGGAATTTTTGTGTTTTTAAAGTTGCCTGATGAATAAATTTTTTCACGGCTTTTGTCTTGGGCTGCACTAAATACTCGCTTAAAATTCAAAACAACACTGTTAAGAAATGTGAATATTTTTATGGGATTCGCTGTTTTCTTAACTACAGTTTGATATAATTTTTTTTAGAGATTGAGTGTATTTTCCAGGATTGATTAAATTTTTGAAGGCAACTTTTTTTTTCAAACTTCACACTGAAGCTATCAACCTTCGGCTTTCAGGGGGGCGGTAGGGTGGGCGCTGGGCGGTCGATTGCCAAGGGGGAAGATCCGACCTCCCACCTTTACTTTCTTTAGAAATATTGCGTCGTAGTATGTATTGTAGGGTATGTATTGTATGGTATTTATTGTAGGGTATGTATTGTAGGGTATGTATTGTAGGGTATGTATTGTAGGGTATGTATTGTAGGGTATGTATTGTAGGGTATGTGTTGTAGGGTATGTATTGTAGGGTATGTATTGTAGGCTATGTTATGTAGGGTATGTATTGTAGGGTTTGTATTGCAGGGTATGTATTGTAGGGTATGTATTGTGCCCTGGAAGTTTGTAAATGTAAGTAATTTATTGTAACTGCAAATCATTAATTAATTACCTCCACCTCATGTATTCACCCAGTCAAAAAACGTAAAAACCTTCTTACCTTTTGTCAACCTTCCATGGCCTACTCTTATTATTGGTATTTTTACCAACAACAGCAATATTTCTGAACATATAACAGCTCACCAAAAATCAATGTACTTCATTCTCCATGTGTCCGAGAAATGTGTATTTCTAGATATCATGCATAATAAAGTCTACCAAATTATTTTCTTATACTTAGAGGTTCCCCTCCACAACCACACTTCTCCCCATCATCAACGAAGACCAAGGGCCTTTTTCTCTTCGGTGCCAAGTACATGCTCTTGCTGTTGTGGTGTTCAACTGCCTTTCTGTCAAATCGAATGGAATGGATCATCATGAGAATAAGAATAAAACAACGAGGCGCGCCGCGAATAGAGGCCACAAAATTTTCAAATTGGCGCGAATTTAAAATAGCATTGCGTCTTACTTTCTTGCTACAGCAAATGTAAAATTTTTGTTCAATATCTAACGTTGTTAGAAATTGCAGATAATTATAATATCTATATATTGAGAAAAGCATTGTTAGAAAGATTGTTTTACTTTTTATTGGTAAGTTGAATGTTGAAATTTACCTTTTCTAAACAATCCTTATTTATACCGACAGCGTCTTCTTTAAAGCAACGTTGTCTTTCATTGCATCGCAATGCACTGTCTTTTTAGCGTTTCTGTCATCTGGTTTTTAGCGTTTCTGTCATCTGGCTTCTCCGTTAATGTCCAGCCAGTTTTGTAAAGTAAAGTAAAGTAAAGTTTTTTTATAAGTAAGTATTTCACTCCTTCACTTCAGCATGACATTTTATTCTCATTTCTTAACTCAACTCAATCAACATAATAATATACAAGTTGACAATGTTAAACATTCCTTAGTATGAATGCCAACATTCTGTTTACAAGATAATCAATTCATCCAAAACATCTTTCTTCTTTTGTAAAAACAGGTTTTCAAACAAGTTCATTCCTCAGAATATTTGGTAAGTGTGACAACAATTGTTCCTATACAAAGCCTATTTTAATTAATGTTTAAAGGCCTCACCCTGTAATGTACATTCATATCCCCAATCTGAAGCTTAGCTACTATATTTAAAGTGGTATTAACAATTGCAACAATTTATTATCAATAGAAAGCAAATTACTGCATAATGCAAATAAAATCTAGCCTTATAATACAAACACATCAAATGTGATTTATAGATTTTTCTTTCCAAAAATGAAAAGGATGATTAACTTTTCCAATTTATACATTATCAAAACTGCTTTCCTTTTAGTTGTTAAAGAACACAATAGAAGGAGTGATATAGGTCATAAGAGAAAGTGCTCAAATATTATTATTTGCAAACTTTAAATAACCAATAATTTAATTCAACCATCAAGATTAATCCCAAACATTTCTTACAATTATGTTTTAAATTATTTATTTTATCTTGCAGCTCACCACAAAACAACAACCCCATCCAGTTCCTCACAAAAGTCATTCTTATTTCAAATTTTAACATTTTCACTTAAATTGGGTTGCATATAAACACATTTTTTTCTTTTTATATCACATCTCGCGAAATGCCAAAAAAAGCCAGAAAAAGCATCACCGGCAATAAACGTAGGAATCAAGTACGGGACGCAACTCGCCGAGGTCGTGAGAATAACCAACAGCCTCATCCTGATGATTTACCACCCGATAATACGGTACAGGAGCAGTGAATGATCTTCACCAGTTGCAGCAAGAACACCCTCAGCAACCAGCCCGAGAATATCAACCACTACCAGTTCATTATCCACAGATGCAGGCATTGTATGTGCCATGGCAACTACCTGCAATGCTTCCCCACTATGGACTTATAGCAGTAACACAACCAATAAACAATGGCTTACAATATCCGCCACCACTGGCCCCTCAACTTCAGGTACACAACTCAATAATTTCTGCTAATCTTTTCAAAATAAGATAACTCTATATTATACAGCTTTTTGTAATTAAAAAACTATCAAAATTAAATCAGTTATTATATCAACCAACTTGTCAATATTTTTCCATCTGCAGGTACGCCGATGTTATGCAGTTGCAACAACCCCTTCTGAATCGTAATCATGAAGGTCAAGCAGCAATACAAATGGCAGATGTGGAGATGCTTAATGTAAATCAAGCTCAAAATGAGAATGAGGTAAATTAAAATTCTTAACACAAGCTAACTACAGTTAGGCAATTCCATTTTCCATACCCAAATGCCTCATGTAATTTGCCTATTTTACACATGTATCATACGTTTCATATGAATTTTATCAATTTACATAATCACACAGTAATGACGTTTAAATTTCCAATAACTAATTACTTAATGTAACTAATTTCATTTAATTTTCATTATCAACAGATAAGGCCGATGGAGATGCAACCCCAAACACATATTGAAAATCAAAATAATGAAATTGAAAGGCCGCACAACCTGATGAAATCAATGTGGAACAACACATTCCAATTCCACATGATAATCAGGTAAAAACACACTACCACCAGAAATGGCTTAAAATACACCAGTCATTCTCCATAGGACCATGTCAGGAAATTATTTCGCTCATATCTTCACAAGTTTCAGTTTTATGCATTTCAAAACACATGATTGATTAATATTAACTTACATTACATTCCATTCCAGGATCCACAAGTATTGCCTGCTGCTATGCAATTGCAAGCCAACGTTCAAAATGACAATGAAGAGAATGAAATAGCCGGTACAACCACAAGAAGTTGAAATGCAAGACGATATCCCACCACAACACCAAGATGATGTCCCTCAACCCATCGAACAACAAACAAGGGAAGTAAATCAACCTATTGTTGAAATTCCTCAATTCTCCCCAATGCCTCATCATCTTGGGAAAATGACGAGGACATGTATTCACTGTGAAGCAAAATACTTCCGAGAGGAACTCAACTCAAGAAGGCAATACAACAAATGTTGCTTGGGAGGATTAATACTCTCGATCCCATTCAACCACCCCAGCAAATGTGATGCATTTATACACTGGAACTACTGAGGAATCTAAATATTTTCTCAAAAATTCCCGTAGATACAATTCACTAATGGCGATGGCATCCTGGACAGCTAACGTTGTAAGACACGCTAATGCAGGACCACCAGTCATCACCATACATGGAGGTGCATACCATATGACAGGTAAATATAACGTCCCTCTCTTACTAGCTCTTATATTATGCCACATTTTCATATAATAGCTTCACGTGACGAAACGGATGTTGACAGAACGCTCAATTCATTTCCCACCCAATCTACAATGGTATTAACTCTCTATTCTTACCTTGATATTAAGAGTTGTCCAATGGAAATCAAGGCGCCTTATGATGCTTTTTTAACAAGGCCCTTGCTGCATTGAAAATTGCAGTTGATATAATGAAGTACAATTTAGAATGTTTCCTTGAATTCAACAGGGGTAACTGAAACCGACAGGTCCCGAAAATATGCAGAATTATACATTATGGACACCCAGCAAGCACTGCAGGAACGCCAGAACACAGCCAGACAACAACAATTAGACTTAGACATGGTGGCGCTGCTGCAAAACGAATTGATGGCAGTAAATCGGTTTGCTCAACATTTTAAAACAATGGGAGAAGTACTGGAAGAGCAAAGGCAGCAAGCCATAGCCAATGATCAGCCTATTCCCACGTTCAAGATGATTATTACCGTCGCCCAGAACAAGATCGAAGATATGATAATCCTACTGCCAGAGAAATTGCAGCAGTCTACACTACATGCAACGGCGGTGCTCCTAATCCCGAGAATAGAGAGCTTCAAATTCGAGCAAGGTAAATGAAGATTAATGCCTTAGCTCCTGTTGCGGATCCTCTAACCTATCCATTGTTGTTCTTTCAGGGTGATCGTGGATACAGCTTGGACCTTCAACGTTTGCCTATACGTGAAGGACAAGGCCAGCAAAATGCTGATCGTAACCACCGTATTAGACTCACAATCGCCGAATATTATTCGTACCGAATACAAGTCAGAAATCAACTGTCTACCATCCACAGGGCAACACTTATCTTTCAACAATATTTAGTGGACGCATACACCAAAATAGAAGGAAACAAGCTCAACTGGATATTGCACAATCAACGGCAATTGCGTGCTGACAGTTATCGAGGCCTGATGGATCACCTGAACAGAAGGGCTGAAATCGAAAATCAAATGGCCAGGGCAAACCAATCCCAACGAACCCCTTCATATTGATGTCGGTCGTGTTGTCATACTTCCCTCATCTTTTTCAGGCAGTCAACGAAATATGTACCAGAACTTTCAAGATGCAATGACTATCGTCAGAAAGTATGGCAAGCCTGACATCTTCCTAACCATGACGGCCAACCCCAGATGGAAGGAGATTTCAGAGAACATTCTACCACACCAGAAGGCAAATGACCGGCCTGATATCGTCACACGAGTATTTCAACTCAAACTACAAGAACTACTGGAAGATATCCTTCACAACCACATTCTGGGACACACTATTGCACATGTATATGTCATCGAATTTCAGAAGAGAGGACTATCACACGCTCAAATGATTCTGTTCCTCTCTGAGGCTAATAGACCACGAACACCTGAAGAGGTAACATCTATAACCATAATTTATATATAGAGTACGAAATATAATCATCAGTTGTATTGCTTAGTAAAAACACAATGCATTTTGATGTCTAGAACTTACATGTGATATTTTTCTTCCAAACCTACAGGTAGATCGACTCATATCAGCTGAAATTCCCGACCCACAGGATGCAAGATATCACAAGTTAGTACTGAAGCACATGACACATGGTCCATGCGGTGATATCAACCCCGGATGTGTTTGCATGGAGAATAACAAATGCAAGAAACGATTTCCAAAAGATCGCACTGCCCAAACACAAGTCAATGCGAATGGTTATCCTCTCTACAGACGACGCTGTCGTCACCCAGTCAATCTGGAAGATCGACTTCTAGATGATACATGGGTTGTGCCACATAATCGCTATCTTCTACTCAAGTATCAGTGTCACATTAATCTCGATATATGTAGCACTGTGAACTCCGTGAAATATATTTTCAAATATATTCATAAAGGACAAGATATGGCACACGTGGAAATTCTTGAAGGACAGCAGCAGCAAGTACCTCAAGATATTGAGCACGATGAAGTACGCCAATACATCAACGCTCGGTATATTGGACCACACGAAGCTGTTCACAGAATATTCCAATTTTCAATGCACGAAAAAAGTCACACTATAAAACATCTGCATGTTCATTTACCTGATCAGCAGACCGTATACTTTCAGGATAATGGAAGGGTCGAAGAATTACAAAACATCAATGAAAAAACCACGCTGACGTCTTGGTTTGAATTGAATGCACAAGACCCGGCTGCACGCCAATATCTCTATCATGAGATTCCTGAACACTATGTTTTCAACGAGCGCACCAAAACATGTAAAGCAAGACAGCGGAGAACACTGCCTGTCATAGGCAGAATATACCAAGTTCACCCACGACCATGTGAGCAAAGGTTCGCACTGAGACTATTGCTTCTCCATAAGCGGGGTGCCACTTCGTTTGAAGATCTTCGCACGATAGAAGGAAACCTATGCAATTCCTTCAAAGATGCTGCTTTAGCTCTAGGTCTGTTGGAAGATGATGCTGAAATCATACGCTGTTTGGAGGAGGCAGTTATTTTTAACATGCCAGTACAACTGAGACAGTTGTTTGCAACATTACTCCTTTTTCAAACACCTTCAGATATCGCAGCACTCTTCAACATGTTCAAAGAAGCATTCAGTGAAGACTTTGTACGACGTGATCAACTCAATCATCCAGATATGGCCATAGCTTTTGAAGACCGACACATGTATCAATGTCTACATGACATTGACGAAAATTTGAAAGTACATGGTCAATCGATCACTAATTATGCTGACCTTCCTCAACTTCCAGCCGACTATGTCATTCCGGAACGAGGTACTAATGTGTTATTTTCAAATATGTACTGTATTACTAAGAATATAATAATGTATCCTAAGATCGTGCAGACAAGGGCATTTATGTATTTTTGCACATTGATTCTCCTAACTTTCCTTCCAATGTTATTGCAATATATTTCACTTATTATTACAGAGGAAGATGACATGGATGTTGGCAATGCCAGAGAGGAAGGAGAACGAATGCTGGCCGCATTGAACCCTGAACAGCGAGCCATATACACGGGAATCGCTGATGCTATCAACGCGCAATCCGAACAGAACTGTCACTTTGTTGACGGGCCGGCAGGAACCGGCAAAACTTTCCTTTACAACATGTTGGTTCACAATCTGCAAGCCAATGGACATAAAGTTCAGTGCATGGCGTGGTCAGGAATTGCTGCAACACTGCTCATAAATGGTAGAACTTCACACTCTACCTTTCAAATTCTTATACCACTTCAAGCTGAATCAACGTGTAATGTCAAGAGACAGAGCAGGAGAGCACAGGTATTGCGCGAAACTAGCCTATTCATATGGGATGAAGCTTCTATGATTCCCGCACTTGCATTACAAGCAGTCGACCGACTGCTTCGAGACATTACACATGTCGACAGACCATTTGGTGGCAAGTTCATGCTACTTGGTGGTGACTTCAGACAAGTTCTACCTGTCGTCACGAAAGCAGGAAGGGAAAGAATTGTAGCAGAGACTCTAAAATCACACCAGATCATTGATCTATGGACAAAGTTTCAGCAGCATCGTTTACACACCAACATGAGAGCCGTTCAAGATGATTCATACCGTGAATTCTCAGAATGCCTTCTCAGACTTGGCAACAAGCAAGAAGCACACGATGCACTGGACAACGTAATTCTGCCACAACAGATATGCACTTCGTCTAAAGAAGACATGCTGAACTTCATTTTTTCCAGGCCGAACACACCAGATTCACACCTAATGATGGATACTGTAACAATGTCTGAACGCTGTTGTCTGACTCCGAAGAATGACTTATCACATCAAGTGAACGACTTAATTCTCGACAGACTTCAAACAGCCGAAAGAACTTATTACAGCACAGACAGTGTTGTCACAGACGATCCAGATGAGGAAGAGGCCTACCCCATTGAATTTTTCAACCAACTCACTCCCAATGGAATGCCGTTGCACAGACTTAAACTCAAGGTAGGATGAGTACAATCTTTCATCCTATTAACATTAAATTATTATGTGCAAAGGTAGTGCACCATAAAATATGCGTCATTAATCACAATAATATTCATTGCATTAGGTTGGTGCAACGATCATTCTTCTGCGGAATCTCAATCCAAAGAAAGGTCTTTGCAACGGAACAAGACTCATAGTTCGGCATCTCCGACGTCACGTGATAACAGCAGAGATCATTACGAAGGAGCACAGAGGACAACGGGTCATGATTCCCAAGATCACAGTCTCCACTCAGGACATGGAAATGCCATTCAAAATGAAACGCCGACAGTTTCCAGTCAGACTTGCATACTGCTTGACAATAAACAAGGCACAGGGGCAATCCCTCAGGTATGTTGGTTTGTACTTACCTGAGCCCGTGTTCACACATGGTCAGTTATATGTGGCCATGTCAAGAGCAACAGCATTTAACGGGCTCAAAGTATTCCTCCCAGAGGAAACACACAGGAAAACAAAGAACAATTTTTCCAAGAAGTCCTGTAAAGGCTTCATCCTAGAGCGACCATCTGCACAATTGCTCTACAGAGGGCTGCCTACCAAAACGCACATACACACCTTCAAGGGTACGGGTATTGTGTGTCAACACAGATCGCGTCGCACATAAGTGTGATGTACAGCCGTTACTGGCACCTTTCTAGAATGCATTCATTTTAGATAACACTGATCTGCGGAGACCAACTGGACATTACACCCTCCACATGTCCAGGGGTGACTGCACCACACACAGCAGTTGGCACAGTCCTGAATCCTGCATAGCGCCCGATTATTAAGAGTTATGCGAAGCCATTTTCTCCGATGTTGCCTATGGGAAAGTGGATTTCCTTACTCTGTGAAAACTGCAAATTCTCCCTTAAGGATAGTTACTTTTTGTAAAGCATCGCATTATGAATAACATCCCCCCTCTCCTTTTAATACATGAAAACTTAGTCTGTAAGCTATAGAGGCCCCTTTAGTGTTTACTGTTATATAATTCCAAATTTCAATTGCAGTTTTCACCAACAAGGAAAACTCGAACAAAGGTTACTCCTTGACGCTGGTGTTCGAGTTTTTAACTAATGTAACCGGCAATCTTATTCTTTTTTTGCTATGTACAAACGTAATCCTCAAAACAAACGACCGCAGTTATTGAAAGAACCCATTCACGCCGTGGCACAGATGTATGCTTGCTGAGAATGAAGTGCCATTGAAGAATCCAATTTGAGGTACTGTCATTTTGGCTAAACACGTCGCTTAACCAATCAATTTTGCAACCTCAACTACGGATTGTATGGATCAATTTCTATTGATATTGACATTTGACCAATTTGAATAGTAAACTCTATCATGACTCAACCTTTTGCATTCGTACCTCGCATACAATACAAATATCTATCCACGTCCTTTGAAAACATGTTTTTTGTACTGTTGTGTATATCTTTCAGATCTTCCGCATTAATAATAAGGTTTTTAAATTAGCGATTTATGATTTCAATAGTAGATAGCCAGGAGATAAATCGTTAGAGTTTCAATATTCATATATTTGTGTATTTGTCCCATAGAAATTCAATAATATCATAACAAAATTTATTGACTTCGTTTTTAATTAGATGCATTTCTGCTAAGATCATTGAAACGAGGCGAGACTTCTGTCTCACATTTCAAACGCCTTTGTGCTGTCTATGTATGATTTTCATCTATGTTATTTCTCATCATGGCACTATTGTCGCCTGTCGGGTCTAAGTTTTTATCTGCCAACAAGTGGCGTCGAGTTGGATTTTCTTGCTGAACTCAATGAAATTATACCTCATAAAGCCTTCCTGGCTCAAAGGAAACAACTACCTTGCTGTTCACCAAGGGTAAATAAGGTTCATTTTCAGTTTGGACAGTCAAACAATGGACATTTACATATAAGCGAATTTCATATATACTGAAATGAAAGAAAATAAAGCTCATGTATACCCTTATTGACTTAAAGGAGACAACTATGCTGCTATGAATCAGAGGTCAAAAATGTATATTTTCATTTTCATCCCTTTTAATTTGATATGTTGAATGGAAATTGCTTAGCTTAGGCCATTTCTATTTTACTCACGGTATACATATACTTTGTTAGGCCAGAATACTAAAAGTTTTCCAATGTTTTTTTCACTACTTTGTTTTCAGAAGAAATGTAGATTGCTCTACCAACATCTTCCTGGGGCTTTTATTTCCGTGAATATAGTTCCTAACCAATTTATTGACTTTGTCCCTGCCTTCTTTGTTTTAGAAGCAAAGCCCATTGATATCCCCACATTAACTTGCATTTAACTTTGTCTTTATCCAAGATGTTTAATAGTTGTGATGTACATGAAGGAAACCAGTCAAAGTCAAGTTCAAGCCCTGTTTTATTTTGTTTTGTTTAACCTCACGCTTTTCTTTCGGCTCGAGGGCCTAACCAAAACACGAAGACAATTTTGATTTTCTCGGGTCGTTTTGGGCCGATTTTCTCCATTTAAACTTTCCATAACTGTTTATTTACACAAGAACTAAAGTTATCTGGCTTTGTTTTTTTTGTTTTATTGATTTTCCTCTGTTTTTGGACAGTTTTAGCCGAGATTGGGTTTTGGTGGAAAACCCGAAATTTTCAAGCAACACGCGTGTGTTTGGATTCGCGAAAATAAATTTTAACCTGCCACAACTTTGTTTTTTCACCCACATACTTTCGATACTTATTCGCGAAGGTATCAGCTTCATGTTGGTGTAATTTGAGTTAAAATGGACAAAGTTTGACCAAGTTAGGGGAATTTTTGTGTTTTTAAAGTTGCCTGATGAATAAATTTTTTCACGGCTTTTGTCTTGGGGTGCACTAAATACTCGCTTAAAATTCAAAACAACACTGTTAAGAAATGTGAATATTTTTATGGGATTCGCTGTTTTCTTAACTACAGTTTGATATAATTTTTTTAGAGATTGAGTGTATTTTCCAGGATTGATTAAATTTTTGAAGGCAACTTTTTTTTTCAAACTTCACACTGAAGCTATCAACCTTCGGCTTTCAGGGGGCGGTAGGGTGGGCGCTGGGCGGTCGATTGCCAAGGGGGAAGATCCGACCTCCCACCTTTACTTTCTTTAGAAATATTGCGTCGTAGTATGTATTGTAGGGTATGTATTGTATGGTATTTATTGTAGGGTATGTATTGTAGGGTATGTATTGTAGGGTATGTATTGTAGGGTATGTATTGTAGGGTATGTATTGTAGGGTATGTATTGTAGGGTATGTGTTGTAGGGTATGTATTGTAGGGTATGTATTGTAGGCTATGTTATGTAGGGTATGTATTGTAGGGTTTGTATTGCAGGGTATGTATTGTAGGGTATGTATTGTAGGGTATGTATGTAGGGTATGGGTATGTATGTAGGGTATGTATTGTAGGGTATGTATGTGGTATGTATGTAGGGTATGTATTGTGGGTATGTATTGTAGGGTATGTATGTAGGGTATGTATTGTAGGTATGTATTGTAGGGTATGTATTGTAGGGTATGTATTGTAGGGTATGTATAGGGTATGTATGTAGGGTATTGTAGGGTATGTATTGTAGGTGTATTGTAGGGTATGTATTGTAGGGTATGTATGTAGGTATGTATTGTAGGTTTTTATTGTAGGGTATTATGTAGGGTATGTATTGTAGGGTATGTATAGTAGGGTATGTATTGTAGGGTATGTATTGTAGGGTATGTATTGTAGGGTATGTATGTAGGGTATGTATTGTAGGGTATTATTGTAGGGTATGTATTGTAGGGTATGTATTGTAGGGTATGTATTGTAGGGTATGTATTGTAGGGTATGTATTGTAGGGTATGTATTGTAAGGGTATGCTATGTAGGGTTTGTATTGTAGGGTATGTATTGTAGGTATGTATTGTAGGGTATGTTATTAGGTATGTTTAGGTATGTATTGTAGAGTTGTATTGTGGTATGTATGCATGTATTGTAGGGTATGTATTGTTGGGTATGTATTGTAGGGTATGTATTGTGGGTATGTATTGGGTGTAGGTATGTATTGTAGGGTATGCATCGTAGGGTATGTTATGTAGGGTATGTATTGTAGGGTATGTATTGTAAGGTATGTATTGTAGGGTATTTATTGTAGGTATGTATTGTAGGTATGTATTGTAGGGTATGTATTGTAGGGTATGTATGTAGGGTATGTATTGTAGGGTAGGTATTGTAGGGTATGTATTGTAGGGTATGTATGTAGGGTATGTATTGTAGGGTATGTATTGTAGGGTATGTATTGTAGGGTATGTATCGTAGGGTATGTATCGTAGGGTATGTATTGTAGGGTATGTATTGTATGGCATTTATTGTAGGGTATGTATTGTAGGGTATGTATTGTAGGGTATGTATTGTGGGGTATGTATTGTAGGGTATTTATTGTAGGGTATGTATTGTAGGGTATGTATTGTAGGGTATGTACTGTAGGGTATGTATTGTAGGGTAGGTATTGTAGGGTATGTATTGTAGGGTATGTATTGTAGGGTATGTATTGTTGGGTATGTATTGTAGGGTATGTATGTAGGGTATGTATTATAGGGTATGTATTGTAGGGTGTGTATTGTAGGGTATGTATTGTAGGGTATGTATTGTAGGGTATGTATCGTAGGGTATGTATTGTAGGGTATGTATTGTAGGGTATGTATTGTAGGGTATGTATCGTAGGGTATGTATTGTAGGGTATTTATTGTAGGGTATGTATTGTAGGGTATGTATTGTAGGATATGTATTGTAGGGTATGTATTGTAGGGTATGTATTGTAGGGTATGTATCGTAGGGTATGCTATGTAGGGTATGTATTGTAGGGTATGTATTGTAGGGTATGTATTGTAGGGTATGTTATGTAGGGTATGTATTGTAGGGTATGTATTGTAGGGTATGTATTGTAGGGTATGTATCGTAGGGTATGTTATGTAGGGTATGTATTGTAGGGTATGTTATGTAGGGTATGTGTTGTAGGGTATGTATTGTAGGGTATGTGTTGTAGGGTATGTATTGTAGGGTATGTATCGTAGGGTATGTATTTTAGGGTATGTATTGTAAGGTATGTATTCCAGGGTATGTATTGTAGGGTATGTTATGTAGGGTATGTATTGTAGGGTATGTATTGTAGGGTATGTATTGTAGGGTATGTTATGTAGGGTATGTGTTGTAGGGTATGTATTATAGGGTATGTATTGTAAGGTATGTATTGTAGGGTATGTATTGTAGGGTTTGTATTGTAGGGTATGTATCCTAGGGTATTTATCGTAGGGTATGTATGTATTAGGGTATGTATTGTAGGTAGTTATCTATTGTAGGGTATGTATCGTAGGGTATTTATCGTAGGGTATGTATCGTATGGTATGTATTGTAGGGTATGTATCGTAGGGTATGTATCGTAGGGTATGTATTGTAAGGTATGTATTGTAGGGTATGTATTGTAGGGTATGTATTGTAGGGTATGTATTGTAAGGTATTTATTGTAGGGTATGTAGTGTAGGGTATGTATTGTAGGGTATATATTGTAGGGTATGTATTGTAAGGTATTTGTTGTAGGGTATGTATTGTAGGGTATGTATTGTAGGGTATGTACTGTAGGATATGCATTGTAGAGTATGTATTGTAGGGTATGTATTGTAGGGTATGTATTGTAGGATATGTATGGTAGGGTATGTATTGTAGGTCATGTATTGTAGGGTTATTATGTAGGGTATGTGTGGTAGGGTATGTATGTATATATGTATGTATGTATGTATGTATGTATGTAGGTATGTATGTATGTATGTATGTATGGCATGAGCGGGAGCGAATGCAGCACGCGAAGAGCGCCAACCACATTAAACTTTTGTTGCTTGGGGGCTCCGGGGAGGAGCGAAGCGACCGGGCCCCCGGCTAGTCTATATATACTATTCTACGGTCACACGTGACCCGCCGACTGTGAACAATGCCCATTGTCTTTTGAACAATCGACGCTCGACCGAACAATGGGATCAAAGGAATTTCGTTGTGAACACAAAGGTTTTTTTTCTGGGGGTCAATAAGGGTTCAAATTGGTATCCGAATGATCGCAGCATTGCGCTGATCACAGTAAAGCTTTCCGCTAAGTTCTACTCCAAACGGTTTGGGAGTTATGGCCCATTTTGTGTTCCGACTTTCTAGAAAGTTCTGAGGACAGAGTTAATGAGATGCAAAACGAGCAAGGAGAAGCACGTGTTTTTTTAGTTGAACGGGCGGCAAGTTGCTCGGGTTTAAACGTGAATACGTGCCGAAATCAATTGTAAAGACGTGTCAATTGTTGTCAAGACCTGTGGAGACAATTGGTGAACAATTATTTCAAGGTATTTCCTTTATTCAATTGTTTTTGGCTTTAAATAGCACAAGTTTTGTTTTGTTTAGCCTCACGTTTTTCTTTCGGCTCGAGGGCCTAACCAAAACACGAAGACAATTTTGATTTTCTCGGGTCGTTCTGGGCCGATTTTGTCCATTTAAACTTTCGATAACTGTTTATTTACACGAGAACTAAAGTTATATGGCTTTGTTTTTTTTTGTTTTCTTGATTTCCTCTGTTTTTGGACAATTTTGCCGAGTTTGGGTTTTGCTGAAAATCACGAGATTTTCAAGCAACACGCGTGTGTTTTGCATTGCGAAAATTAATTTTTAATCTGCCAAAACTTTGTTTTTTTCACTCAAATACTTTCGATAAATGTTCGCCAAGCTATTAGCTTCATGTTGATATTTTCGTGGGTTCTGTAGGACAAAAAGTGGCCACGTTAATTTAATTTGAAAGTTGGTGAATCGAGTTTTAATTGCTAATTTTTGCACGGGTTTGATTTCATGGCTATTTTTGATGAAGAAAATCATGTCTTGGACTTCAAAAATGTCAACTAAAATTGAAAAGCATTTCAAATGCACCCAATTACTTTCGATACTTATTTGCCAAGGTATTAGCCTCATTTTGGTGTAATTTGAGTTAAAATGGACAAAGTTTGACCAAGTTAGGGGAATTTTTGTGTTTTTAAAGTTGGCTGATGAATAAATTTTTTCACGGCTTTGTTGTTGGGCTGCACTAAATACTCCTTAAAATTCAAAACAACACTGTAAAGTAATGTGAATATTTTATCGGTTCGCTGTTTCCTCAGCTACAGTTTGATATATTTTTATTAAGAGATTGAGTTTAAATTTTCCCGGATTAATTAAATTTTTGAAGGCAACCTTTTTTTTCAAACTTCACACTGAAGCTATCAACCTTCGGCTTTCAGGGGGGCGGCAGGGTGGGCGCAGGGCGGTCGATTGTCAGGGGGAAGATTCGAGTTCCCACCTTTACTTTCTTTAGAAATGTTGCGTCGTAGTACGTATTGTAGGGTATGTATGGTAGGGTATGTAGTGTAGGGTATGCATTGTAGGGTATGTATTGTAGGGTATGTATTGTAGGATATGTATTGTAGGATATGTATTGTAGGGTATGTATTGTAGGGTATGTCTCGTAGGGTATGCTATGTAGGGTATGTATTGTAGGGTATGTATTGTAGGGTATGTATTGTAGGGTATGTATTGTAGGGTATGTTATGTAGGGTATGTATTGTATGGTATTTATTGTAGGGTATGTATTGTAGGGTATGTATTGTAGGGTATGTATTGTAGGGTATGTATAGTAGGGTATGTTATTTAGGGTATGTATTGTAGGGTATGTATGTATGTATCGGCATGAGCGGTAGCGAATGCAGCGTGCGAAGCGTGCCAACCACATTAAACTTTTGTTGCTTGGGGGCTCCGGGGAGGGAGCGTAGCGACCGAGTCCCCGGCTAGTCTATCTAATATTACTATACTACGTGGTCACGTGACGGTGGCGAAACTCTGGCCAAAACAATAGATTCGACCGGAAACAATAGGTCGAACGCCCCAAAACAATGGGCCGAAACGGCGAACCGTGTAATCAACAAGGCTTTTTTGAATGGAGGAGGACAAGGTTGGCACTTGCATGGAAAGCCTCCATTTCTAGAGTAGAAAAAAGTTATCTATTTTGGAAGCCTATTTTAAAAGAATTTTTGAGTTATTCCATTAATTATTCCACTAATTGTGCTATCACGAAAAAATGACGGCTTACGCTGGCGAAACTTCCAAATTCGCGTCCCCAACTCCATTTTCGAAAAGAGTATTCGCTCTTCATGTGACCCGTTTCGCCTTTTCCTGCAATTTGATTGGCTCTTTCGCAACTTCACGTGAACAGTGACGCGTTTTTCGTTATCATGCAAATTTGCCCTCGGCAGGCAGCAGGTACTTTTGGAGAAGACGTGTTTTTGTTTTGCACACAAAAAGTGAGGTGGGCGCCTTTCAAAGTGTTTTACCAGCTGAATTATCTTTGTAAAGAGCTCTTAATTGTTTGAAAGACCCCTGGAGAGTTGCAGGAAACAATAGAGAACACAGGTGATAGCTTTGTTTTGTTTTTTGAATGAAATAGTTGTGGGTTTTGTAGTAGGCGACCGCCATTGTTGCTTTGGCATGCTAACAATGTTTAGGCCATGGTCAAAGTTTTGAATTTTTCCGGCCCTATTTGCACGATTTTCCCCATTTAAATTTTTGACAAGTGTGTCTGATAACACAACTAAAATAATGTGTTTTTTTTGTTTTTTTTTCTGTTTTTTTACGATTTCCAACAAAGTTGCTTTTCACTCGGGAAGGAGCAATTTTTCACGCAACACGCGTTGTTTTTGCATTTGCGAAAATTCAATTTTAGCCTGCCACAACTGATTATTTTTTACCCAAACACTTTCGATAATTGTTCCCCAACATATTACCTTCATGTTGATGTTTTTTGAGTTCAACTGGGTCACTATTTGCCACGGTAAATACTATTTTCACTTGCTAAAATGTGTTCAAAGGTTTTGCTTTTTGCACGGCTCCGAAATTTCATTCAAACCACTTCCACCAAATGGTCTCTAAGAATTCAGCATTACTTATTTAAGAGATGAGACTATTTGCAACGTGTTCGCTGTTTCCTTAGCTACAGTTTGATATAATTTTTATTACAGATTGAGTTTAAATTTTCCAGGATGGATTAAATTTTTGAAAGCACCTTTTTTTTCAAACTTCACACTGAAGCTATCAACTTCCACAAACAGCTTTCAGGGGGGCAGCGTGGATGCGGGCGGTCGCTTGGCAGGGGGAAGATTCGACCTCCCACCTTTACTTTCTTTAGAAATGTTGCGTCGTAATATGTATTGTAGGGTATGTATTGTAGGGTATGTATTGTAGGGTATGTATGGTAAGGTATGTATTGTAGGGTATGTATTGTAGGGCATGTATGGTAGGGCATGTATGGTAGGGTATGTATTGTAGGGTTATGTATTGTAGGGTATGTATTGTAGGGTATGTATGGTAAGGTATGTATTGTAGGGTATGTATGGTAGGGTATGTATTGTAGGGTTATGTATTGTAGGGTATCTATTGTAGGGTATGTATTGTAGGGTATGTATTGTAAGGTATGTATTGTAGGGTATGTATGGTAGGGTATGTATTGTAGGGTTATGTATTGTAGGGTATCTATTGTAGGGTATGTATTGTAGGGTATGTATTGTAGGGTATCTATTGTAGGGTATGTATTGTAGGGTATGTATTGTAGGGTTTGTATTGTAGGGTATGTATTGTAGGGTATGTATTGTAGGGTATGTATGTATGTATGGGCATGAGCGGCAGAGAATGCAGCTTGCGTAGCGCGCCAACCAGATTAAGCTTTGTTTACTTGATGGCCTCCGGGGAGGGAGCGAAGCGACCGAACCCGTCTCATGTATGTATGTATGTATGTATATATGTAGGGTATGTATGTAGGATATGTATGTAGGATATGTATGTATGTATGTATGTAGGGTATGTATGCAGGGTATGTATGTATGTATGTATGTAGGGTATGTATGTAGGGTATGTATATTATGTATAGTATTTATATATAGTATATAGGGTATGTATTGATGTATATATTTATGTATAGTATCTATAGTAAGTATGTTAATGTTAATATGTAATGCTTCTAATTTCTAACTTTTGTAAATCTTCAAAAAAGATCACTGCAAAACAGACACTGTCCTTCTTTTTGAACAAATGATCTTCAATTAACAATCTTAAAATGAACTCACCTGACTATAATAATGTTCACAAGGAATGACCACAAACATTCACTTTATGTCTGGGCACCTGAAAAACAAGAAGAAATTATGTAATATACTTTATAGCATGTTGGCTCATCTTATTCTTTTCATGTGGCCTGGAAGTTTGTAAATGTAAGTAATTTATTGTAACTGCAAATCATTAATTAATTACCTCCACCTCATGTATTCACCCAGTCAAAAAACGTAAAACCTTCTTACCTTTTGTCAACCTTCCATGGCCTACTCTTATTATTGGTATTTTTACCAGCAGCAATATTTCTGAAGATATAACAGATCACCAAAAATCAATGTACTTCATTCTCCATGTGTCCGAGAAATGGTGTATTTCTAGATATCATGCATAATAAAGTCTACCAAATTATTTCTTCTTATACTTAGAGGTTCCCCTCCACAACCACACTTCTCCCCATCATCAACAAAACAACAACGTCTTTTCTCTTCGGTGCCAAGTACATGCTTTCCTGTTATTGTTTTCAACTGCCTCACTGTCCGAATGGATCATCATTAGAATAATAATAACAACAACGAGGCACGCCGCCGAATAGAGGCCACAAACTTTCAAATTGGCGCGAATTTAAAATAGCAATTGGCGTCTTTACTTTCTTGCTATACCAAATGTAAATTTGTTGTTAGAAATTGGCAGATAATTATAATTATATTACAATTTTTTGATATATCGACAAAAAGCATTGTTAGAAAGATTGTTTTATTTTATTGGTAAGTTGAATGTTGAAATTTACCTTTCCTAAACAATCCTTATTTACACCGACAGCGTCTTCTTTAAAGCAACGTTGTCTTTCATTGCATCGCAATGCACTGTCTTTTTAGCGTTTCTGTCATGTGGTTTTTTAGCGTTTCTGTCATCTGGCTTCTCCGTTAATGTCCAGCCATTTTGTTATTATTAACAAAGTAAAGTAAAGTGAAGTTTTTTATAAAGTATGTATTTCACTCCTTCACTTCAGCATGACATTTCTTCTTCATTTCTTCACTCAACTCAATCAACATAATAATATACAAGTTAAACATGTTAAACATTCCTTAGTATAATGGCAACTTTCTCTTTACAAGATAATCAATTCATCCAAATCATCTTTCTTCTTTTGTAAAAACAGGATTTCCAAAAAAGTTGAATCCTCAAAATATTTGGGTGAGTGTCACAACAATTGCTCTTATACGAAGCCTATTTTAATTAATGTTTAAATGCCTCACTCTGTAATGTACATTCATATACCAAATTTTAAGCTTAACTACTATATTTAAAGTAGTATTAACAATTGCAACAATTTCTTATCAATAGAAAGCAAATTTACTGCACAATGCAAATAAAATCTAGCCTTTACAAACACATCAAATGTAGGTTTATAGATTTTTCTTTGCAAGAATGAAATGGATGATTAACTTTTCAAATCCATTCATTATCACAACTGTTTTCCTTTTAGTTGTTAAAGAACACAATAGAGAGAGTGATGTAGGTCATAAGATAAAGTGCTCCAATATTTTTTATTGGAAACTTTCAATAACCAATAATTTAATTCAACAATCAAGAGTAATTCCAAACATTTCTTACAATTATGTTTTAAATTATTTATTTTATCTTGCAGCTCACCACAAAACAACAAACCCATCACAAAACTTGCTCACAAAAATCACTCTTATTTCAAATTTTCACTTAAATTGGGTTGCATATAAAACACATTTTTTTCTTTTTTATATTATCTCTTGCAAAATGCCAAGAAAAGCCAAAAAGGGCATTACCGGCACCAGTCGTCGTAATCAAATGCGGGATGCAGCTCGCCGCGTCGTGAGAATAACCAACAGCCTCATCCTGCTGATTTGCCACCTGATAATATGGTACAGGAAGCAGTGAATGATCTTCACCAGTTGCAGCAAGAATACCCTCAGCAACCAGCCCCAGAATATCAACCACTCCCACTTCATTATCCACAAATGCAGGCATTATATGTGCCATGGCAACTACCTGTGATGCTTCCCCACTACGGACTTATAGCAGTTCCACAACCAATAAACAATGGCTTACAATATCCTGCAGCACTGGCCCCTCAACTTCAGGTACACAACTCAATAATTTGTGCTAATCTTTTCAAAATAAGATAACTCTATATTATACAGCTTTTTGTAATTAAAAAATATCAAAATTAAACCAGTTATTATATCAACCAAATTATCAATATTTTTCCATCTGCAGGTACCGCCGATGGTTATGCAGTTGCAACCACCCTTCTGAATCGTAATCATGAAGGTCAAGCAGCAATACAAACGGCAGATGTGGAGATGCTTAATGTAAATCAAGCTCAAAATGAGAATGAGGTAAATAAAATTCTTACCACAACCTAACTACAGTTAGGCAATTCCATTTTCCATAACCCAAATGCCTCATGTAAATTGCCCTATTTTACACATGTATCATACGTTTTCATATGAATTTTTATCAATTTACATAATCACACAGCAATGACGTTTAAATTTCCAATAACTAATTACTTCATGTAACTAATTTCATTTAATTTTCATTATCAACAGATACGGCCAATGCAGATGCAACCCGAAACACATATTGAAAATGAATATAATGAAATTGAAAGGCCGGCACAACCTGATGAAATCAACGTGGAACAACACATTCCCATTCCACATGATAATCAGGTAAAACAGACTACCATCACAATTGGCTTAGAATACACCAGTCATTCTCTATAGCACCATGTCAGGAAATTATTTTGCTCTCTAAATAGACATATCTTCACAAGTTTCAGTTTTATGCATTTCAAAACACATGACTGAATTATATTAACTAAGATTACATTGAATTTCAGGATCCACAAGTATTGCCTGCTGCTATGCAATTGCAAGCCAACGTTCAAAATGACAATGAAGAGAATGAAATAGCGGTACAACCACAAGAAGTTGAAATGCAACACGAAATCCCACCACAACACCAAGATGATGTCCCTCAACCCATCGAACAACAAGCAAGGGAAGTAAATCAACCTATTGTTGAAATTCCTCAATTCTCCCCAATGCCTCATCATCTTGGAAAAATGACGAGGACATGTATTCACTGTGAAGCAAAATACTTTCGAGAGGAACTCAACTCAAGAAGGCAATACAACAAATGTTGCTTGGGAGGATTAATAACTCTCGATCCCATTCAACCACCCCCGGCAAATGTGATGCATTTATACACTGGAACTACTGATGAATCTAAATATTTTCTCAAAAATTTCCGTAGATACAATTCACTAATGGCGATGGCATCCTGGACAGCTAATGTTGTAAGACACGCTAATGCAGGACCACCAGTCATCACCATACATGGAAGTGCATACCATATGACAGGTAAATATAATGTCCGTCTCTTATCTCTTATATGATGCTACATTTTCATATAATAGCTTCACATGATGAAACGGATGTTGACAGAACACTCAATTCATTTCCGACCCAACATGCAATGGATAAGCTCTCTATGCTTGCCTGAATATGAAGAGTTGTCCAATCGAAAATCAAGGCGCTTTATGATGCTTTCATAACAAAGCATTTGCTGCATTGAAAATTACATTTGATATAACGAAGTACAATTTGTAATGTTTCCTTGCATTCAACAGGGGTAACAGAAACTGACAGGTCCAGAAAATATGCAGAATTATATATTATGGACACCCAACAGGCACTGCAAGAACGTCAGAACACAGCCAGAGAACAAAACTTGGACTTAGACATGGTGGCGCTGCTGCAAAACGAATTAATGGCAGTAAATCGGTTTGCTCAACATTTTAAAACAATGGGAGAAGTACTGGAAGAGCAAAGGCAGCAAGCCATTGCCAATGACCAGCCTATTCCCACGTTCAAGATGATTATTACCGGTCGCCCAGAACAAGATCGAAGATATGACAATCCTACTGCCAGAGAAATTGCAGCAGTCTACACTACACGCAATGGCGGTGCTCCTAATCCCGAGAATAGAGAGCTTCAAGTTCGAACAAGGCGTGGTAATCTTATGAAGATTAATGCCTTAGCTCCTGTTGCGGATCCTCTAACCTATCCATTGTTGTTCTTTCAGGGTGATCGTGGATACAGCTTGGACCTTCAACGTCTACCTACACGTGAAGGACAAGGCCAGCAAAATGCTGATCGTAACCACCGTATTAGACTCACAATCGCCGAATATTATTCGTACCGAATACAAGTCAGAAATCAACTGTCTACCATCCACAGGGCAACACTTCTCTTTCAACAATATTTAGTGGACGCATACACCAAAATAGAAGGAAACAAGCTCAACTGGATTTTGCACAATCAACGGCAATTACGTGCTGACAGTTATCGAGGCCTAATGGATCACCTGAACAGAAGGGCTGAAATCGAAAATCAAATGGCCAGGGCAAACAATCCCAACGAACCCCTTCATATTGATGTCGGTCGTGTTGTGATACTTCCCTCATCTTTTTCAGGCAGTCAACGAAATATGTACCAGAACTTTCAAGATGCAATGACTATCGTCAGAAAGTATGGCAAGCCTGACATCTTCCTAACCATGACGGCCAATCCCAGATGGAAGGAGATTTCAGAGAACATTCTACCACACCAGAAGGCAAATGACCGGCCTGACATCGTCACACGAGTATTTCAACTCAAACTACAAGAACTACTGGAAGATATCCTTCACAAGCACATTCTGGGACACACTATTGCACATGTATATGTCATCGAATTTCAGAAGAGAGGACTACCACACGCTCACATGATTCTGTTCCTGTCTCAGGCTGATAGACCGCGAACACCCGAAGAGGTAACATCTACAACAATAATTTATATATAGAGTACGATATATAATCATCAGTTGTATTGCTTAGTAAAAACACAATGCATTTTGATGTGTAGAACTTACATGTGATATTTTTCCTCGAAACCTACAGGTAGATCGACTCATATCAGCTGAAATTCCGGACCCACAGGATGCAAGATATCACAAGTTAGTGCTGAAGCACATGACACATGGACCATGCGGTGATATAAACCCCGGATGTGTTTGCATGGAGAATAACAAATGCAAGAAACGATTTCCGAAAGATCGCACTGCCGAAACACAACTTAATGCGAATGGTTATCCACTCTACAGACGACGCTGTCGTCACCCAGTCAATCTAGAAGATCGACTTCTAGATGATACATGGGTTGTGCCACATAATCGCTATCTTCTACTCAAGTATCAGTGTCACATTAATCTCGAAATATGTAGCACTGTGAAGTCCGTGAAATATTTTTCAAATATATTCATAAAGGACAAGATATGGCACACGTGGAAATTCTGGAAGGACAGCAGCAACAAGTACCTCAAGATATTGAGCACGATGAAGTACGCCAATACATCAACGCTCGGTATATTGGACCACACGAAGCTGTTCACAGAATATTCCAATTTTCCATGCACGAGAAAAGTCACACTATAAAACGTCTGCATGTTCATTTACCTGATCAGCAGACCGTATACTTTCAGGATAATGGAAGGGTCGAACAATTACAAAACATCAATGAAAAAACCACACTGACGTCTTGGTTTGAATTGAATGCACAAGACCCGGCTGCACGCCAATATCTCTATCACGAGATTCCTGAACACTATGTTTTCAACGAGCGCACCAAAACATGGAAAGCAAGACAGCGGAGAACACTGCCTGTCATAGGCAGAATATATCAAGTTCACCCACGACCATGTGAGCAAAGGTTCGCACTGAGACTATTGCTTCTCCATAAACGAGGTGCCACGTCGTTTGAAGATCTTCGTACGATAGAAGGAAACCTATGCAATTCCTTCAAAGACGCTGCTTTAGCTCTAGGTCTGTTGGAAGATGATGCTGAAATCATACGCTGTTTGGAGGAGGCAGTCATTTTCAACATGCCAGTACAACTGAGACAGTTGTTTGCAACATTACTCCTTTTTCAAACACCTTCTGATATCGCAGCACTCTTCAACATGTTCAAAGAAGCATTAAGTGAAGACTTTGTACGACGTGATCAAGTCAATCATCCAGATATGGCCATAGCTTTTGAAGACCGACACATGTATCAATGTCTACACGACATTGACGAAAATTTGAAAGTACATGGTCAATCGATCACTAATTATGCTGACCTTCCTCAACTTCCAGCCGACTATGTCATTCCTGAACGAGGTACTAATGTGTTATTTTCAAATATGTACTGTATTAGTAAGAATATAATAATGTATCCTAACATCGTGCAGACAAGGGCATTTACGTATTTTTGCACAATGATTTTCCTAGCTTTCTTTCCAATGTTATTGCAAAATATTTCACTTTTTATTACAGAGGAACATGACATCGATGTTGGCAATGCCAGAGAGGAAGGAGAACGAATGCTGGCCGCATTGAACCCTGAACAGCGAGCCATATACACGGGAATCACTGATGCTATCAACGCGCAATCCGAACAGAACTGTCACTTTGTTGACGGGCCGGCTGGAACCGGCAAAACTTTCCTTTACAACACGTTGGTTCACAATCTGCAAGCCAATGGACATAAAGTTCAGTGCATGGCGTGGTCAGGAATTGCTGCAACACTGCTCATAAATGGTAGAACTTCACACTCTACCTTTCAAATTCCTATACCACTTCAAGCTGAATCAACGTGCAATGTCAAGAGACAGAGCAGGAGAGCACAGGTATTGCGTGAAACTACCCTATTCATATGGGATGAAGCTTCCATGATTCCCGCACTTGCATTACAAGCAGTCGACCGACTGCTTCGAGACATTACACATGTCGACAGACCATTTGGTGGCAAGTTCATGCTACTTGGTGGTGATTTCAGACAAGTTCTACCTGTCGTCACGAAAGCAGGAAGGGAAAGAATTGTAGCAGAGACTCTAAAATCACACCAGATCATTGATCTATGGACAAAGTTTCAGCAGCATCGTTTACACACCAACATGAGAGCCGTTCAAGATGATTCATACCGTGAATTCTCAGAATGGCTTCTCAGACTTGGCAACAAGCAAGAAGCACACGATGCACTGGACAACGTCATTCTGCCACAACAGATATGCACTTCGTCTAAAGAAGACATGCTGAACTTCATTTTTCCCAGGCCGAACACACCAGATTCACACCTAATGATGGATCCTGTAACAATGTCTGAACGCTGTTGCCTGACTCCGAAGAATGACTTATCACATCAAGTGAACGACTTAATTCTGGACAGACTTCAAACAGCCGAAAGAACTTATACAGCACAGACAGTGTTGTCACAGACGATCCAGATGAGGAAGAGGCCTACCCCATTGAATTTCTCAACCAACTCACTCCGAATGGAATGCCGTTGCACAGACTTAAACTCAAGGTAGGAAGAGTACAATATTTCATCCTATTAACATTAAATTATTATGTGCAAAGGTAGTGCACCATAAAAAAGCCGTCATTAATCACAAAAATATTCATTGCATTAGGTTGGTGCAACGATCATTCTTCTGCGGAATCTCAATCCAAAGAAAGGTCTTTGCAACGGAACAAGACTCATAGTTCGGCATCTCCGACGTCACGTGATTACGGCAGAGATCATTACGAAGGAGCACAGAGGACAACGGGTCATGATTCCCAAGATCACAGTCTCCACTCAGGACACGGAAATGCCGTTCAAAATGAAACGCCGACAGTTTCCAGTCAGACTTGCATACTGCTTGACAATCAACAAGGCACAGGGGCAATCCCTGAGGTATGTTGGTTTGTACTTACCTGAGCCCGTGTTCACACATGGTCAGTTATATGTGGCCATGTCAAGAGCAACATCATTTAACGGGCTAAAAGTATTCCTCCCAGAGGAAACACACAGGAAAACAAAGAACATTGTTTTCCAAGAAGTCCTGTAAAGGCTTCATCCTAGAGCGACCATCTGCACAGTTGCTCTACAGAGGGCTGCCTACCAAAACGCACATACACACATTCAAGGGTACGGGTATTGTGTGTCAACGCAGATCACGTCGCACATAAGTGTGATGTACAGCCGTTACTGGCACCTTTCTAGAATGCATTCATTCTAGATAACACTGATCTGCGGAGACCAACTGGACATTACACCCTCCACATGTCCAGGGGTGACTGCACCACACACAGCAGTCGGCACAGTCCTGAATCCTGCGTAGCGCCCGATTATTAAGAGTTATGCGTTGCCATTTTCTCCGATATTGCCTATGGGAAAGTGGATTTCCTTACTCTGTGAAAACTGCAAGTTGTCCCTTAAGGATAGTTACTTTTTGCAAAACATCGCACTATCAATAACATCTCCCCCTCTCCTTTTAATACATGAAAACTTGATCTAAAATCTATAGTTGCCCCTTTAGTGTTTACTATTATATACTTCCCAATTTCAATTGCACTTTTCACCAACAAGGAAAACTCGAACAAAGGTTACTCCTTGACGCTGGTGTTCGAGCTTTTAACTAATGTAACCGGCAATCTTATTCTTTTTTTTTACTATGTACAAACGTAATCCTCAAAACAAACGAACGCGGTTATTGAAAGAATACATTCACGCCGTGGCAGAGATGTATGCTTGCTGAGAGTGAAGTGCTATTGAAGAATCCAAATTGAGGTACTGTCATTTTGCTAAAGACGTCGCTTAACCAATCAATTTTGCAACCTGAACTACGGATTGTATGTATCAATTTTTATGGATATTGACCATTCACCAATTTTAATAGTAGACTATATCATGACTCAACCCTTCGCATTCGTACTTCGCATACAATACAAATATCTATCCACGTCCTTTCAAAACATGTTTTTTGTACTGTATTGTATATCTTTCAGATCTTCCGCATTAATAATAAGGTTTTTAAATTAGCGATTTACGTTTTCAATAGAAGATTGCCAGCAGATAAATCGTTAGAGTTTCAATATTCATATATTTGTGTATTTGTCCCATATAAATCTCCATTCAATAACATCATAACAAAATTTATCGACTTCGTTTTTAATTAGATGCATTTCTGCTAAGATCATTGAAACGAGGCGAGACTTCTGTCTCCCATTTCAAACGCCTTTGTGCTGTCTATGTATGATTTTCATCTATGTTATGTCTCATCATCGCACTATTGTTGCCTGTCGGGCAGGGCTCTCATTTTTAAGGATTTTTCCTTAAACTAAGGAATTTTGGAGATTTTTAAGGGTACTTTTAAGGAATTTAAGTTTTTAGGATTTTTTAAGGAATTTTCCAAATTTAGAACTAGAACACAACATACTAAAAAAAGTTAAACAAAGCAAAACTACACACATCTACTATGCAAGTGCTGGTAGTGCAAGTGTCAATCTTCGGTAATTTTAGTAATTGTGGCACTTCCCCACCCAAATATATTGGTTGGTTGCCCTATCACCAAGTAAATAGAATAGTTAGGTGTTAGAAGCGTTTTCCGGCTCAGCATGAATGCAACTTTTTGCGATTGACCATTTGTAAATGACGGCAGTTGTGATTTTTAGTTATGTGGTACAGTTATGTGCCAAAAAACCAAAATTATGCAAATTAAGAAAATTCACCATACGTTGATAACAGCACTACGTGTTAAAGTTTCAATTCCTGTATAAGATTCGCATTATTATCATTATTATTATTATTATTATTATGCATCTAAGGAATTTTTGTAAAATCTAAGGATATTTTCGTAAATTCTAAGGATTTTTACATGAAGCGAAATGAGAGCCCTGCTGTCGGGACAAAGTTTCTGCCTGCCAACAAATGGCATCGAGTCGGATTTAGTTGCTGAACTCAATGAAATTATACCTCATAAAGCCTTCCTGGCTCAAAGGAAACAACTACCTTGCTCTTCACCAAAGGTAAGTCAGGTTAATTTTCATTTTGGACAATCAAACAATGGATATTTAGATATAAGGGAATTTGATACTGAAATGAGAGAAAATGAAGCTCAGGTAGAGGAGATACCCCTATTGACTTAAGGGAGACAACTAGGCTGCTGTGAATGAGGAGAGGACATTTTTATCCCTTTCCATTTGATATGTTGAGTGGAAATTGCTTAGCTTAGGCCATTTCTACTTTACTCACGGTTTACATATAGTAGTTTGTTAGGCCAGAATTCTGGAAATTCTCCAATGAAATGTGCATTGCTATATCGAAATCTTCCTGGGGCTTTTGTTTTCGTGAATATAGTTCCTAACCAATTTATTGACTTTGTGGCTTCCTTCTTTGTTTTACGAGCAAAGCTCATTGATATCCCAACATGAACCTGCTTTCATTTCTGTTTATCCAAGATGTTTAATTGTTGTAATGTGTACATGAAGGAAACCAGTGAAAGTCAAGTTCAAGCCCTGGGAAAATTCCACACTTTATTTACTTACCACCTTCCTCATTGCACGTGCATTGCATAACTGTTTTGTCGAATACACTCATTAATGCTCTTTTCCTATTTTTTGTACAGATTCATTTAGTCAAAGGCAATGGAAAATTAAATCAATGGTTCAAAATGTTCTCTTCAAATTATTTCCCAAGTCAGGTATAATATTCAAGGTATGATGCTCTCTGTTCCATATGAACAATTAATGCACCTTGCTTGAAAAGCAGACTGAATAAATAAATGCTAAATAATATTTCTACATTGACTACCACTAAATGTTTTCTTAACGAATCACTTACAGTATTCTAAACCTGTAGGTACTTAATTCTTCCTCATTGTCACTTAATGATGTTCCTTATCAGGTAGATGTGTTGTCGTAAGCTCAGTGTGCCAGGCATAGACGGCAATGATTTCACAACCATTAGAGCACAACATTTTCAAATTTAGTGGGAAGCATACATTGTATCAATCACTGATAGAATCCTCCATTACATTGGACAAAACAAGCTAACATGGCTCTTACCACACAAGCAAACATTATTAATGCATTTTAATAATCTATATGTGCATAAATATGTCTTTGTTATCTTACTTGAATATTGAGAGTCTTGCATGATAAGTTTCCCATTGTAGATATCTTTTAACCAGAACCTCATAGTGTATGGTGTGTCCTCATTCATTCACTGTGGAAGTGCTTAACAAACTATGTTTCTGTTTTTTTTATCAACAACATTCTAATTGTATATATCATTGACACTTGCTTATGTTTTCAGTATGTAGACACTGTATTACATGAACTGTACTACCATCTTACAATGTGTCTTATATCATAAAGAGCTTTCCCATACAATTAACATGCAAGCACAGAAACTTATTGAATCCTCAGAACAATTACAACATAATAGTAACTTGAAGTAACAAGCTTTTCTATAAGGAACCTACATGTATAAGGTAGAAAACTTAAGGAACGTTTACTACTACAGACCAAATCACTAAGGCATCTTTTAATTTTTAGTATATTAATATTTCCGCACTATTCAAAATTGAGAAGCCGGTTCCATTGATTTTCAGTACTTTTACATTATTTGAAGCTTCTTCATGTGTTAACCTCTTATCCTTTCATACAGCAAAACGATGAATTTGAATGCTTTTCTTGCGTCTCTACTAATTATGTCCACCAAATGCCAAACTTAAAATTAAAGACCTTTTACAAGTACAAAGTGGTCAAAGGATCTCAAAATAACAAACTTAAACAACTAGGCCCTCAGCTAGGTTCCTTATAAAAAAAACGTGTATTCTCATCGCAATTGTAATTTGTAATTCTAATAGTTATCGCATAATTCCAAGTTTTGTTGCTCTTTAAAACTACAGTCACAATAAAATCAATGCAGCACCACGTAATGTCCTGCAGGAGCTAATACTATTATCATCAGATTTACACGGGAATTTCGGCGTCCTAGCAACAACAATAGCGGCGCGAAATTTAAAATTTTTCTTGCGTCATAGAGGACATAGCGTGCGTAAAAATTTTTTTCAACCCACCACAAGAAAAACAAAAATTACGTAAGTACATGTATTTTTAACGTTGCTTTTACTTTCACATGAAAATACAGGCTATTTATAACTAAACAGCTTTAAAAAAGCTCAAACTGCTATATTTTATGTCACAATTGCTATTGCAGTGGATATTATCACAATAACAATTTTATCCTTAACAGGTTCACTTGAAATAGATAAATTTTGTCACCACTGCTACCGTAAGTTCATGTATTCAGTTCTGCGTTTTCTGCCTGCCTTTAGTCTCTCCTCTTCATTGTAAGAAAGATAATTATTATTCATTATCTGCAGAAAATAAAACTGTGTCATATTAATACATTAAAAGTATATATTATTGTAACATCAACAGAACTGTATAGGCAAATTCAAACGACCGATACCCTATTAACTCACCTTTCATTGAATGACAATGACAATATATTTATATATAGTTTTAACATGGATACTGAAAATGAAGTTGCCATGCCTGAGGGTGCTGAAACAGTTCAGACAGAGGATGATGAAGCAGTTGAGCCTGAAGTTGCCAACACTGTTCCAAAGGAACCCACAGTGGTTTATTGTGGAGAAGAAACTAAGGTAGCATTGAAAAATACTTTAATCCATATATTGATAAATCTAAACAAATGTTATGCATAGATTATCAAACTGCTTTACAAGGAAACACAAATGTATCCTATGTGAGTCACTGTTTTTAATATATTGTTCTCATATTAATCCTAGCTAATCAATTTTACTGACATTGGCTCACTAAAAAGGCAATGTGCCTTGAAGTTCAGTGCCATTAAAAGAGGCACCAAATTTCATTTTGTTAGCACCCTCGATGGGCATTTAACAAAGGATGAAATAGCGTAAGTTGCAATGCAATATTTCCATCTCATCTGTGTGTATAACATATTGCTTACTTTCAACTCCTTCTGTAACAATGTCTTTTTCTCTACAGGAAATCTGAAGAAATAAAAATAAAAATTATAGAAAAAAAAAGATTCAAAAAATATAAAAAACAACAAAAAAAAAATAAAGAAGAAGCGCACACGAGGTGCATGTGGGCAGATGTGCCCACAAAAGAAATTTTGTCTTTGGTAAGGGGCACAAACATTCAGAAAAAGTAATTGTAACTGTAATTGTGTTCATGTTTGTCTTTTGTTCGTTTTCTTTCCTGTTATTTGTTTGTTTTGTTAAATTGTTAAATTTTGTACAACGATAAATTAGAATAACAATTAATAATAATAACATTGCAAAAATAATAACAAGACTATTACCTTTGAAAAACGGTGCATTCCGCCAACAAATATTTATCACCAACACTCTTCTTGGACATGCTGTGACACAAACCCTAAAAATTTACAAGAAATGTATTTCAAAAACCCGTCTTTATAAATGAACAAGATGTGGCCTTTGGGATGCATAATGATCTCATATAATTCAATATACTTACCTGAAGAACAGTCAAAAATTGCCTGCATTGACATCGCACCACACAAATCCCATACGTAGCACAGAGAGTACCTAAAATTCACGAATAATACATGTAATAAAACGTAAGTAGCACAGAATCGTATCTCATTTTCCAATGCGAACAATGTATCATCCGTTTTTCTCAAATGTGGCCTATTCTCAAGGGATTCGTGGTCAAATACTATATTTGCTAAAGTCTTATACGCTAGAAAAATGAATCAAAACCTTCACAGAAACACTATAGATTATTTTAAAGATGTAACCTGAAAGATCGCAATGATATAATACGATCTGGAAAACCTACTTACCATCACCACAGAACAGAAAAGATGAAAGGAAGGACGCATTGCCTTGCCACCACATGTTCTTTGTTCACTTGAGTTGAGTTCTCTTGGGTTGGGTTGGGTTGATTGTAAGCCAATCCAGCTCAATCAAATAATTACGTCAAAACGGGACGGCATAACAATAGAATTTGTTGTGTGATTTTGATTTATGCTATGTTTCGTCAACGTAGCAATTTCTCATGCTGGTTGTGGTTGTGCTGTCCGAATATTCGTTTCCCAAATCTTGGATTGCAATGGAACTTGATGGTGAAATAAGAGAAAGTAAAGCTGAGAGAAACATTCATTTTGCCGCAGCTCAGGAGTAAGTAGACTTTATTTTTAATTTCACCCCATTCAAGTTCCCATATAGTTGCTTAGGCCAATTGTATTTCACTCAAACATATAGTTTCCTCAGGCCAAAATTGACAACTCCGCTTATGTTTCATGGCTCTTTATATTTAATGATTTCGGAAAGAGTGTTTAATGCTGTACCCACATGTTTCAGTGGCTTTAATTTTGTTATAATTTTTTCGTTGACGATTCTTTTCACTTTGTGGCTGCCTTCTTTGCCTTACCAACCAAGCCCAATACTCCTATGAAACTCCTTTCACCATGCAATTCCCATCCCATTGATGATGATTATGAAGTACTTTTGCATTCGTTATCCACGGTGTCCCGTGCTTATCCTTATGTTCTATATGATTGAAACTAATGTAAAACCAATCCCAGCCGTAGAAATCGTTGTACTTCATTTAATTTAATAAAGCTTTTTCATGGCAATTGCATTAAATGATCTGTTTTGTCTGTAATGTCATACTGTAATGTTATGTCATACTGATCAATATTAATTTCTTTATTTCTTTTCATAATGATATACATTAAATCAACATCAAAGGAAAATTAAACTCCACAGATTCTCCAAATCCAAATCCAATTATTTTTTAGCCTTGATAGTAATAAACCAACATATTAAATAGAATATAATTTGTCTCTTTCACTTTGTAGATCTACTGATGTACATCATTGTACCAATGCAAGTATTGGAGGCTACATACTTATTGCTTTATCAAAAATCAATGCATCAGTGTCATCAGTGTAAGTCAAAATTAATTTAAATTCTGGACATTCATCATCAATGGTCCTTTACTGTTTATACCTATCCTATATTAGGTTGACAAAAGACCACATCCAAGTGTCAATCCATGCACTCAACTAATAGCAGGCTAATTGTTGTCGTCCCTAAAACAAAACAAACTTTTATCTTGCATCTTATCTACTGTACCATCAGTACGAGGCTTAGATGATGAAAACGAGGCTGACCGCTAAAACTAATTTCCATGCATGTTAAACACTACAATCGTGACAATAGATAGACAGGGCGGCGAGGGCGAGCCAAACCACTGTACGTGGGGTGGGAAAGGGCATGAGCGTTAGCGAATGCAGCGCACGAAGTGCGCCAACCACATTAAACTTTTTGTACTTGACGGGCTCCGGGAAGCGAGCGTATGCGAGCGCCCCCGGCTAGTCTATATATACTATTCTACGATCACACGTGACCCGCCGACTGTGAACAATGCCCATTGTCTTTTGAACAATCGACGTTCGACCGAACAATGGGATCAAAGGAATTTCGTTGTATCAAAAGGCTTTTTTTCTGGGGGTCAATAAGGGTGCAAATTGGTATCAAAATGATCGCTGCATTGCGCTGATCACAGTAAAGCTTTCCGCTAATTTCTACTCCAAACGGTTCGGGAGTTATGGCCCATTTTGTGTTCCGACTTTCTAGAAAGTTCCGAGGACGGAGTTAATGAGATGCAAAACGAGCAGGGAGAAGCACGTGTTTTTTTAGTTGAACGGGCGGCAAGTTGCTCGGTTTAACACGTGAATACGTGCCGGAAATCAATTGTAAAGACGTGTCAATTGTTGTCAGGACCTGTGGAGACAATTGGTGGACAATTATTTCAAGGTATTTCCTTTATTCAATTGTTTTTGGCTTTAAATAGCACGAGTTTTGTTTTGTTTCACCTCACGTTTTTCTTTCGGCTCGAGGGCCTAACCAAAACACGAAGACAATTTTGATTTTCTCGGGTCGTTCTGGGCCGATTTTCTCCATTTAAACTTTCGATAACTGTTTATTTACACAGAACTAAAGTTATATGGCTTTGTTTTTTTTGTTTTGTTGATTTTCCTCTGTTTTTGGACAGTTTTAGCCGAGTTGGGTTTTGCTGGAAAACACGAAATTTTCAGCAACACGCGTGTGTTTTGCATTTGCGAAAATTAAATTTTAACCTGCCAAAACTTTGTTTTTTTCACCCAAATACTTTCGATAAATGTTCGCCAAGCTATTAGCTTCATTTGATATTTTCGTGGGTTCTGTAGGACAAAAATTGGCCACGTTAATTAATTTGAAAGTTGGTGAATCGTGTTTTAAATGCTATTTTTTTCACGGGTTTGATTTCACGGCTATTTTTGATGAAGAAAATCATGTCTTGGACTTCAAAAATGTACAACTAAAATTGCGAAAAGCTTTTCATATGCACCCAATACTTTCGATATTTATTTGCCAAGGTATTGCTTCATGCTGGTGTAATTTGAGTTCAAATGGACAAATTTTGACCAAGTTAGGGGAATTTTTGTGTTTTTAAAGTTGGCTGATGAATAAATTTTTTCACGGCTTTGTGTTGGGCTGCACTAAATACTCCTTAAAATTCAAAACAACACTGTTAAGAAATGTGAATATATTTATCGGATTCGCTGTTTCCTTAGCTACAGTTTGATATATTTTTTATTACAGATTGAGTTTAAATTTTCCAGGATTGATTAAATTTTTGAAGGCAACTTTTTTTTCAAACTTCACACTGAAGCTATCAACTTTCGGAAGCGGCTTTCAGGGGGGCAGCGTGGGCGCGGGCGGTCGCTGGCAGGGGGGAAGATTCGACCTCCCACCTTTACTTTCTTTAGAAATGTTGCGTCGTAGTATGTATTGTAGGGTATGTATTGTAGGGTATGTTATTGTAGGGTATGTATTGTAGGGTATGTATTGTAGGGTATGTATTGTAGGGTATGTATTGTAGGGTATGTATTGTAGGGTATGTATTGTAGGGTATGTATTGTAGGGTATGTATTGTAGGGTATTGTAGGGTATGTATTGTAGGGTATGTATTGTAGGGTATGTATTGTAGGGTATGTATTGTAGGGTATGTATTGTAGGGTATGTATTGTAGGGTATGTATTGTAGGGTATGTATTGTAGGGTATGTATTGTAGGGTATGTATTGTAGGGTATGTATTGTAGGGTATGTATTGTAGGGTATGTATTGTAGGGTATGTATTGTAGGGTATGTATTGTAGGGTATGTATTGTAGGGTATGTATTGTAGGGTATGTATTGTAGGGTATGTATTGTAGGGTATGTATTGTAGGGTATGTATTGTAGGGTATGTATTGTAGGGTATGTATTGTAGGGTATGTATTGTAGGGTATGTATTGTAGGGTATGTATTGTAGGGTATGTATTGTAGGGTATGTATTGTAGGGTATATGTATTGTAGGGTATGTATTGTAGGGTATGTATTGTAGGGTATGTATTGTAGGGTATGTATTGTAGGGTATGTATTGTAGGGTATGTATTGTAGGGTATGTATTGTAGGGTATGTATTGTAGGGTATGTATGTAGTATGTATGTATGTATGGGCATGAGCGGAGCGAATGCAGCGCGCGAAGCGCGCCAACCAGATTAAGCTTTGTTTACTTGATGGGCTCCGGGGAGGGAGCGAAGCGACCGAACCCGGCTCATGTATGTATGTATGTATGTATGTATGTATGTATGTATGTATGTATGTATGTATGTATGTATGTATGTATGTATGTATGTATATATGTATGTATGTATGTATGTATGTATGTATGGGCATGAGCGGGAGCGAATGCAGCGCGCGAAGCGCGCCAACCACATTAAACTTTTGTTGCTTCGGGGGATCCGGGAAGCGAGCGAAGCGAGTGCCCCCGGCTAGTCTATATATAATAAAATGTGATCACACGTGACCCGCCGACTCTGAACAATGCCTATTGTTTTTGAACAATCGACGTTCGACAAACAATGGGATCAAAGGAATTTCGTTGTGATCAAAAAGGCTTTTTTCCTGGGGGTCAATAAGGGTGGAAATGGGTATAGAAATGATCGCTGCATTGCGCTGATCACAGTAAAGCTTTCCGCTAATTTCTACTCCAACGGTTCGGGAGTTATGGCCCATTTTGTGTTCCGACTTTCTAGAAAGTTCCGAGGACGGAGTTAATGAGATGCAAAACGAGCAAGGAGAAGCACGTGCTTTTTTAGTTGAACGGGCGGCAAGTTGCTCGGGTTTAAATGTGAATACTGCCGGAAATCAATTGTAAAGACGTGTCAATTGTTGTCAAGACCTGTGGAGACAATTGGTGAACAATTATTTCAAGGTATTTTTTTATTTAATTGTTTTTGGCTGAAAATAGCACGAGATTTGTTTTGTTTCAACCTCACGTTTTTCTTTCGGCTCGAGGGCCTAACCAAAACACGAAGACAATTTTGATTTTCTCGGGTCGTTCTGGGCCGATTTTCTCCATTTAAACTTTCGATAACTGTTTATTTACACGAGAACTAAAGTTATATGGCTTTGTTTTTTTTGTTTTGTTGATTTTCCTCTGTTTTTGGACAGTTTTAGCCGAGTTTGGATTTTGCTGAAAACACGAAATTTTCAAGCAACACGCGTGTGTTTTGCATTTGCGAAAATTAATTTTTAACCTGCCAAAACTTTGTTTTTTTCACCCAAATACTTTCGATAAATGTTCCCAAGCTATTAGCTTCATTTTGATATTTTCGTGGGTTCTGTAGGACAAAAATTGGCCACGTTAATTTAATTTGAAAGTTTTAGTGTTTTTAAAGTACGTTGATGAATTCATTTTTAAACGGCTTTTAGGGGGGCGGCAGGGTGGGCGCTAGGTGGTCGCTTGCCAGGGGGAAGTATTGTAGGGTATGTATTGTAGGGTATGTATTGTAGGGTATGTATTGTATGGTATGTATTGTAGGGTATTTATTGTAGGGTATGTTATGTAGGGTATGTATTGTAGGGTATGTATTGTAAGGTATTTATTGTAGGGTATTTATTGTAGGGTATTTATTGTAGGGTATGTATTGTAGGGTATTTATTGTAGGGTATTTATTGTAGGGTATGTATTGTAGGGTATGTATTGTAGGGTATGCATTGTAGGTATGTATAGTAGGGTATGTATTGTAGGGTATGTATTGTAGGTTATGTAGTGTAGGGTATGTATTGTAAGGTATGTATTGTAGGGTATGAATAGTAGGGTATTTATTGTAGGGTATGTATTGTAGGGTATTTATTGTAGGGTATTTATTGTAGGGTATGTATTGTAGGGTATGTATTGTAGGGTAAGTATTGTAGGGTATGCATGTAGGGTTTGTATTGTAGGGTATGTATTGTAGGGTATGTATTGTAGGGTATGTATTGTAGGGTTTGTATTGTAGGGTTGTATTGTAGGGTATGTATTATAAGGTATGTATTGTAGGGTATGTATGTAGGGTATGTATTGTAGGGTATGTATTGTAGGGTATGTATTGTAGGGTATGTTATGTAGGGTATGTATTGTAGGGTATGTATTGTAGGATATGTATTGTAGGGTATGTATTGTAGGTATGTATTTTAGGTATTTATGTAGGGTATGTATTGTAGGGTATGTATTGTAGGGTATGTATTGTAGGGTATGTATTGTAGGGTATGTATTGTAGGGTATGTATTGTAGGGTATGTATTGTAGGGTATGTATTGTAGGGTATGTATTGTAGGGTATTTATTGTAGGGTATGTATTGTAGGGTATGTATTGTAGGGTATTTATTGTAGGGTATGTATTGTAGGGTTTGTATTGTAGGGTATGTATTGTAGGGTATGTTTGTAGGGTATGTATTGTAGGTATGTATTGTAGGGTATGTATTGTAGGGTATGTATGTAGGGTATTATTGTAGGGTATGTATTGTAGGGTATGTATTGTAGGGTATGTATTGTAGGGTATGTATTGCAGGGTATGTATTGTAGGGTATGTATGTAGGGTATGTATTGTAGGGTATGTATTGTAGGGTATGTATTGTAGGGTATGTATGTAGGGTATGTATTGTAGGGTATGTATTGTAGGGTATGTATTGTAGGGTATGTATGTAGGGTATGTATTGTAGGGTATGTATGGTGGGTATGTATTTTAGGGTATTTATGTAGGGTATGTATTGTAGGGTATGTATAGTAGGGTATGTTATGTAGGGTATGTATTGTAGGTATGTATTGTAGGGTATGTATTGTAGGGTATGTTATGTAGGGTATGTATTGTAGGGTATGTATCGTGGGGTATGTATTGTAGGGTATGTTATGTAGGGTATGTATTGTAGGGTATGTATGAATGTAGGTATGGGCATGAGCGGGAGCGAATGCAGCGCGCGAAGCGTGCCAACCAGATTAAGCTTTGTTTACTTGACAGGCTCCGGGGAGGGAGCGAAGCGACCGAACCCGGCTCATGTATGTATGTATGTATGTATGTATGTATGTATGTATGTATGTATGGGCATGAGCGGTAGCGAATGCAGCGCGCGAAGCGCGCCAACCAGATTAAGCTTTGTTTACTTGACGGGCTCCGGGGAGGGAGCGAAGCGACCGAACCTGGCCCATGTATGTATGTATGTATGTATGTATGTATGTATGTATGTATGTATGTATGTATGTATGTATGTATGTATGGGCATGAGCGGGAGCGAATGCAGCGCGCGAAGCGCGCCAACCACATTAAGCTTTTGTTGCTTGGGGGCTCCGGGAGGGAGCGTAGCGACCGGGCCCCCGGCTAGTCTATATATACTATTCTACGATCACACGTGACCCGCCGACTGTGAACAATGCCCATTGTCTTTTGAACAATCGACGTTCGACCGAACAATGGGATCAAAGGAATTTCGTTGTGATCAAAAAGGCTTTTTTCCTGGGGGTCAATAAGGGTGCAAATTGGTATCAAAATGATCGCCGCATTGCGCTGATCACAGTAAAGCTTTCCGCTAATTTCTACTCCAAACGGTTCGGGAGTTATGGCCCATTTTGTGTTCCGACTTTCTAGAAACTTCCGAGGACGGAGTTAATGAGATGCAAAACGAGCAAGGAGAAACACGTGTTTTTTTAGTTGAACGGGCGGCAACTTGCTCGGATTTAACCACGAATACGTGCCGGAAATCAATTGTAAAGACGTGTCAATTGTTGTCAGGACCTGTGGAGACAATTGGTGAACAATTATTTCAAGGTATTTCCTTTATTCAATTGTTTTTGGCTTTAAATAGCACGAGTTTTGTTTTGTTTCACCTCACGTTTTTCTTTCGGCTCGAGGGCCTAACCAAAACACGAAGACAATTTTGATTTTCTCGGGTCGTTCTGGGCCGATTTTCTCCATTTAAACTTTCGATAACTGTTTATTTACACGAGAACTAAAGTTATATGGCTTTGTTTTTTTTGTTTTGTTGATTTTCCTCTGTTTTTGGACAGTTTTAGCCGAGATTGGGTTTTGCTGGAAAACACGAAATTTTCACGCAACACGCGTGTGTTTTGCATTTGCGAAAATTAAATTTTAACCTGCCAAAACTTTGTTTTTTTCACCCAAATACTTTCGATTAATGTTCGCCAAGCTATTAGCTTCATTTTGATATTTTCGTGGGTTCTGTAGGACAAAAATTGGCCACGTTAATTCAATTTGAAAGTTGGTGAATCGTGTTTTAAATGCTATTTTTTTCACGGGTTTGATTTCACGGCTATTTTTGATGAAGAAAATCATGTCTTGGACTTCAAAAATGTACAACTAAAATTGCGAAAAGCTTTTCATATGCACCCAAATATTTTCGATATTTATTTGCCAAGGTATTTGCTTCATGCTGGTGTAATTTGAGTTCAAATGGACAAATTTTGACCAAGTTAGGGGAATTTTTGTGTTTTTAAAGTTGGCTGATGAATAAATTTTTTCACGGCTTTGTTGTTGGGCTCCACTAAATACTCCCTTAAATTTCAAAACAACACTGTTAAGAAAAGTGAATATTTTTATCGGATTCGCTGTTTCCTTAGCTACAGTTTGATATATTTTTTATTACAGATTGAGTTTAAATTTTCCAGGATTGATTAAATTTTTGAAGGCAACTTTTTTCTTCAAACTTCACACTGAAGCTATCAACTTTCGGAAGCGGCTTTCAGGGGGGCAGCGTGGGCGCCGGGCGGTCGCGTGGCAGGGGGGAAGATTCGACCTCCCACCTTTACTTTCTTTAGAAATGTGGCGTCGTGTGTATTGTAGGGTATGCATTGTAGGGTATGTATTGTAGGGTATGTATTGTAGGGTATGTATTGTAAGGTATGTATTGTAGGGTATGTATTGTAGGGTATGTATTGTAGGGTATGTATTGTAAGGTATGTATTATAGGGTATGTATTGTAGGGTATGTGTTGTAGGGTATGTATTGTAGGGTATGTATTGTAGGGTTTGTATTGTAGGGTATGTATTGTATGGTATGTATTGTAGGGTATGTATTGTAAGGTATGTATTGTAGGGTATGTATAGTAGGGTATGTTATGTAGGGTATGTATTGTAGGGTATGTATTGTAGGGTATGTATTGTAGGGTTTGTTTTTAGGGTATGTATTGTAGGGTATGTATTGTAGGGTATGTATTGTAGGGTATGTTATGTAGGGTATGTATTGTAGGGTATGTATTGTAGGGTATGTATGGTAGGGTATGTATTGTAGGTTATGTAGTGTAGGGTATGTATTGTAGGGTATGTATTGTTGGTATGTATTGTAGGGTATGTATTGTAAGGTATGTATTGTAGGGTATGTATTGTAGGGTATGTATTGTAGGGTATGTATTGTAGGGTTTGTATCATAGGGTATGTATTGTAGGGTATGTATTGTAGGATATGTATTGTAGGGTATGTATTGTAGGGTATGTATTGTAGGGTATGTATTGTAGGGTATGTATGTAGGGTATGTATTGTAGGGTATGTATGTATGTATGTATGTATGTATGTATGGGCATGAGCGGTAGCGAATGCAGCGCGCGAAGCGCGCCAACCAGATTAAGCTTTGTCTATTTGACTGGCTCCGGGGAGGGAGCGAAGCGACCGAACCCGGCCCATGTTTGTATGTATGTATGTATGTATGTATATATGTATGTATGTATGTATGTATGTATGTATGTATGTATGTATGTATGTATGTATGTATGTATGTATGTAGGTAGGTATGTATGTATGTATGTATGTATGTATGTATGTATGTATGGGCATGAGCATAAGCGAATGCAGCGCACGAAGTGCGCCAACCACAGGCGAGCGTAGCGAGCTAACCCATTGTATGTAGAGTTGAAAAGGGCATGAGCGTAAGCGAATGCAGCGCACGAAGTGCGCCAACCACAGGCGAGCGCAGCGAGCTAACCCATTGTACGTGGGGTTGAAAGGGGCATGAGCGGGAGCGAATGCAGCGCACGAAGTGCGCCAACCACATTAAACTTTTTGTACTTGACGGGCTCCGGGAAGCGAGCGTATGCGAGCGCCCCCGGCTAGTCTCTTATATAATAAGATTGTTCCACACGTGACCCGGAGGGACCAAACAATGGGTCATTGTCTCCGGAACAATCGACGTTCGAAAAAACAATGGGATCAAAGGAATTTCGTTGTATCCATAAAGGCTTTTTTTTGGAGTGCGAATAAGGGTGCAAATCGGCATAGAAAGGATCGCTGCATTCTGCTGATGAAAGTAAACTATGTGGCTAATTTCTACTCCAAGTGGTTCGGGAGTTATGGCCAATTTTGTGGTGCGACTTTCTAGAAAGTTCCCAGGACAGAGTTAATGAGATGCAAAACGAGCAGGGAGAAGCAGTTTTTTTTTGGGTTGAAAGGGGCGGCAAATTGCTCGGGTTTGAACGTGAATACGTGTCGGAAATCAATTGTAAAGACGTGTCAATTGTTGTCAAGACCTGTGGAGACAATTGGTGGACAATTATTTCAAGGTATTTCCTTTATTTCATTGTTTTTGGCTGAAAATAGCACGAGTTTTGTTTTGTTTAACCTCACGTTTTTTGTGTTGAGGCAAGGGCCTAACCAAAACACGAAGACAATTTTGATTTTCTTGGACCGTTCTGGGCCAATTTTCTCCATTTAAATTTTCGATAACTGTTTATTTACACGAGAACTAAAGTTATCTGGGGTTGTTTTTTTTGTTTTGTTGATTTTCCTCTGTTTTGGACAGTTGTAGCCGAGTTTGGCTTTTGCTGGAAAACACGAAATTTTCAAGCAACAAGCGTGTGTTTTGCATTTGCAAAATTTAATTTTTAGCCTGCCAAAACTTTGTTTTTTTCACCCAAATACTTTCGATAAATGTTCGCCAAGCTATTAGCTTCGTGTTGGTGTAATTTGAGTTCAAATGGACAAATTTTGACCAAGTTAGGAGAATTTTTGTGTTTTTAAAGTTGGCTGATGAATAATTTGTCTCACGGCTTTGGTTTTGGACTGCAGCAAATGCTCCCTTAAAATTACAAACAACATTGTTAAGAAATGTGAATATTTCTATCGGATTCGCTGTTTTGTTAGCTACAGTTTTTTATATTTTTTATTAGAGGTTGAGTTTAAATTTTCGAGGATTGATTACATTTTTGAAGGCAACTATTTTTTTCCAAACTTCACACTGAAGTTATCAACTTTCAGAAACGGCTTTCAGGGGGGCGGCAGGGTGGGCGCTGCCAGGGGGGAGATGTAGGGTTTGTATTGTAGGGTATGTATCGTAGGGTATGTATTGTAGGGTATGTATGTATGTATCGGCATGAGCGGTAGCGAATGCAGCGCGCGAAGCGTGCCAACCAGATTAAGCTTTGTCTACTTGACGGGCTTGACGGCCCAGGTATGTAGGTATGTATGTATGTATGTATGTATGTATGTATGTATGTATGTATGTATGTATGTATGTATGTATGTATGTATGTATGTATGTATGTATGTATGTGTGTATGTATGTATGTATGTGTGGGCATGAGCGGGAGCGAATGCAGCGCGCGAAGCGCGCCAACCACAGTAAACTTTTGTTGCTTGGAGGGCTCCGGGGAGGGAGCGTAGCGACCGGGCCCCCGGCTAGTCTATCTAATATATATATTCTACGGAGTCACGTGATGACGCACTTTCCCTGCCGAAAACAATAGACTCGACCCGAAACAATAGGTCGAACGCCCCAAAACAATGGGCCGAAACGGCGAATCGGTGATCAATAAGGCTTTTTTGAATGGGGGCGCACAAGGTTGGCACTTGCATGGAAAGGCTCCGTTTCTGGAGTAGGCAAAAGTTATCTATTTTTGGAAGCCTATTTTAAAAGAATTTTTGAGTTATTCCATTTATTATTCTACTAATTGTGCTATCACGAAAAAACGACGGTTTACGCTGGCGAAACTTCCAAATTCGCGTCACGAACTCCAATTTCGAAGAAAGCGTTCGCTCTTCACGTGACGCGTTTCGCCTTTTGCTGCAATTTGATTGGCTGTTTTGTGACTTCACGTGAAAAGTCACACGTTTTTCGTTATCATGCAAATTAGCCCTCGGGTTGAACAGCAGGTACTTTTGGAGAAGACGCGTGTTTTTGTTTTCAACACAAAGGATAACTGGGTGCCTTTCAAAGTGTTTTACGACCTGAATTATCTTTGTAAATACTTGCTAATTGTTTGAGAGACCTCTGGAAAATTACAGGAGACAATTGAGAACACAGGTGATAGTTTTGTTTTGTTTTTTGAGTGTGATAGTTTTAGTTTTTGTACGACCGCCAGTGTTGCTTCGGCATACTGTGACGCTTAGGCCTAATATAAACAAGCCCAAAGTTTTAACAAACAAATTATGATATGGGGTTATCAGGCGAGCGAAGCGAGCCAAACTGTTGCAAGAGGAGTAGGCAGAGGCATGAGCGAAGCGAATGCAGCGCACGAAGTGCGCCCTATCAGTCAATGTTTCTTGGTAATAGATAGACAGGCGAGTGCAGCGAGCTAACCCATTGTACGTGGGGTTGAAAGAGGCATGAGCGAAGCGAATGCAGCCCACGAAGTGCGCCTCACCAGTCAATGTTTCTTGATAATAGATGGGCAGGCGAGCACAGCGAGCTAACCCATTATAAGTGGGGTTGAAAGAGGCATGAGCGAAGCGAATGCAGCGCACGAAGTGTGCCCTACCCGTCAATGTTTCTTGATAATAGATTGACAGGCGAGCGCAGCGAGCTAACCCATTGTAAGTGGGGTTGAAAGGGGCATGAGCGAAGCGAATGCAGCGCACGAAGTGCGCCCTATCAGTCAATGTTTCTTGATAATAGATGGACAGGCGAGCACAGCGAGCTAAGCCATTATAAGTGGGGTTGAAAGGGGCATGAGCGAAGCGAATGCAGCGCTCGATGTGCGCCCTACCCCTCAATGTTTCTTGATAATAGATGGACAGGCGAGCGCAGCGAGCTAAGCCATTGTTTGTGGGGTTGAAAGAGGCATGAGCGAAGCGAATGCAGCGCACGAAGTGCGCCCTATCAGTCAATGTTTCTTGATAATAGATAGACAGGCGAGCGCACCGAGCTAACCCATTGTAGGTGGGGTTGAAAGAGGCATGAGCGAAGCGAATGCAGCGCACAAAGTGTGCCCTATCAGTCAATGTTTCTTGATAATAGATAGACAGGCGAGCGCAGCGAGCTAACCCATTTTACGTGGGGTTGAAAGAGGCATGAGCGAAGCGAATGCAGCGCACGAAGTGCGCCAACCAGATTAAGCCTTTTTTACTTGAGGGGCTGGGGCGAACGAGCCAATCGAGTGATGACCCCTAGTCTCTTATATAATAAGATTGTTCCACACGTGACCCGGAGGGACCAAACAATGGGTCATTGTCTCCGGAACAATCGACGTTCGAAAAAACAATGGGATCAAAGGAATTTCGTTGTATCCATAAAGGCTTTTTTTTGGAGTGCGAATAAGGGTGCAAATCGGCATAGAAATGATCACTGCATTCTGCTGATGAAAGTAAACTATGTGGCTAATTTCTACTCCAAGCGGTTCGGGAGTTATGGCCAATTTTGTGGTGCGACTTTCTAGAAAGTTCCCAGGACAGAGTTAATGAGATGCAAAACGAGCAGGGAGAAGCAGTTTTTTTTTGGGTTGAAAGGGGCGGCAAATTGCTCGGGTTTAAACGTGAATACGTGTCGGAAATCAATTGTAAAGACGTGTCAATTGTTGTCAAGACCTGTGGAGACAATTGGTGGACAATTATTTCAAGGTATTTCCTTTATTTCATTGTTTTTGGCTGAAAATAGCACGAGTTTTGTTTTGTTTAACCTCACGTTTTTTGTGTTGAGGCAAGGGCCTAACCAAAACACGAAGACAATTTTGATTTTCTTGGACCGTTCTGGGCCGATTTTCTCCATTTAAATTTTCGATAACTGTTTATTTACACGAGAACTAAAGTTATCTGGGGTTGTTTTTTTTGTTTTGTTGATTTTCCTCTGTTTTGGACAGTTGTAGCCGAGTTTGGCTTTTGCTGGAAAACACGAAATTTTCAAGCAACAAGCGTGTGTTTTGCATTTGCAAAATTTAATTTTTAGCCTGCCAAAACTTTGTTTTTTTCACCCAAATACTTTCGATAAATGTTCGCCAAGCTATTAGCTTCGTGTTGGTGTAATTTGAGTTCAAATGGACAAATTTTGACCAAGTTAGGAGAATTTTTGTGTTTTTAAAGTTGGCTGATGAATAATTTGTCTCACGGCTTTGGTTTTGGACTGCAGCAAATGCTCCCTTAAAATTACAAACAACATTGTTAAGAAATGTGAATATTTTTATCGGATTCGCTGTTTTGTTAGCTACAGTTTGATATATTTTTTATTAGAGGTTGAGTTTAAATTTTCGAGGATTGATTACATTTTTGAAGGCAACTATTTTTTTCCAAACTTCACACTGAAGTTATCAACTTTCAGAAACGGCTTTCAGGGGGGCGGCAGGGTGGGCGCTGCCAGGGGGGAGATGTAGGGTTTGTATTGTAGGGTATGTATCGTAGGGTATGTATTGTAGGGTATGTATGTATGTATCGGCATGAGCGGTAGCGAATGCAGCGCGCGAAGCGTGCCAACCAGATTAAGCTTTGTCTACTTGACGGGCTTGACGGCCCAGGTATGTAGGTATGTATGTATGTATGTATGTATGTATGTATGTATGTATGTATGTATGTATGTATGTATGTATGTATGTATGTATGGGCATGAGCGGGAGCGAATGCAGCGCGCGAAGAATGCAGCATGAATGCAGCGAATTTATTATTCTACTAATTGTGCTATCACGAAAAAACGACGGTTTACGCTGGCGAAACTTCCAAATTTGCGTCGCGAATTCCAATTTCGAAGAAAGCGTTCGCTCTTCGCGTGACGCGTTTCGCCTTTTGCTGCAATTTGATTGGCTCTTTCGTGACTTCGTTATCGCCTGATAAGGGGTTATCAGGTGAGCGAAGCGAGCAAAACTGTTGCAAGAGGAGTAGGCAGAGGCATGAGCGAAGCGAATGCAGCGCACGAAGTGCGCCCTATCAGTCAATGTTTCTTGATAATAGATTGACAGGCGAGCACAGCGAGCTAACACATTGTACGTGGGGTTGAAAGAGGCATGAGCAAAGCGAATGCAGCGCATGAAGTGCGCCCTATCAGTCAATGTTTCTTGGTAATAGATGGACAGGCGAGCGCAGCGAGCTAACCCATTGTAAGTGGGGTTGAAAGGGGCATGAGCGAAGCGAATGCAGCGCACGAAGTGCGCCCTATCAGTCAATGTTTCTTGATAATAGATAGACAGGCGAGCGCAGCGAGCTAACCCATTGCACGTGGGGTCGAAAGAGGCATGAGCGAAGCGAATGCAGCGCACGAAGTGCGCCTTACCAGTCAATGTTTCTTGATAATAGATGGAGAGGCGAGCGCAGCGAGCTAACCCATTGTAAGTGGGGTTGAAAGAGGCATGAGCGAAGCGAATGCAGCGCACTAAGTGCGCCCTACCCGTCAATGTTTCTTGATAATAGATGGACAGGCGAGCGCAGCGAGCTAACCCATTGTAAGTGGGGTTGAAAGGGGCATGAGCGAAGCGAATGCAGCGCACGAAGTGCGCCCTACCAGTCAATGTTTCTTGATAATAGATAGACAGGCGAGCGCAGCGAGCTAACCCATTGTATGTGGGGTTGAAAGAGGCATGAGCGAGGCGAATGCAGCGCACGAAGTGCGCCCTACCCGTCAATGTTTCTTGATAATAGATGGACAGGCGAGCGCAGCGAGCTAACCCATTGTAAGTGGGGTTGAAAGGGGCATGAGCAAAGCGAATGCAGCGCACGAAGTGCGCCCTATCAGTCAATGTTTCTTGATAATAGATAGATAGGCGAGCGCAGCGAGCTAACCCATTGTACGTGGGGTTGAAAGAGGCATGAACGAAGTGAATGCAGCGCTTGAAGTGCGCCCTATCAGTCAATGTTTCTTGATAATAGATAGACAGGCGAGCGCAGCGAGCTAACCCATTGGGGTTGAAAGGGGCATGAGCAAAGCGAATGCAGCGCGTGAAGCGCGCCAAACACATTAAACTGTTGTTGCTTGGGGGGTTCCGGGGAGGGAGCGCAGCGACCGGACCCCGGCTATCTCTATTATATAAAATGTGATCACACGTGACCCGCTGACTCTAAACAATGGGCCATTGTCTTCGGAACAATCGACGTTCGACCGAACAATGGCAACCTTCGACCAAACAATGGGATCAAAGGAGCGGGGCTTGATATCATAAAGGCTTTTTTTTAGGGTGGGAATAAGGGTGCAACTCGGCATAGAAATGATCGCTGCATTCTGCTGATGAAAGTAAACTATGTGGCTAATTTCTACTCCAAGCGGTTCGGGAGTTATGGCCAATTTTGTGGTGCGACTTTCTAGAAAGTTCCCAGGACAGAGTTAATGAGATGCAAAACGAGCAGGGAGAAGCAGGTTTTTTTAGGTTGAAAGGGGCGGCAAGTTGCTCGGGTCTGAACGTGAATACGTGCCGGAAATCAATTTTAAAGACGTGTGAATTGTTGTCAAGACCTGTGGAGACAATTGGTGGACAATTATTTCAAGGAATTTCCTTTATTTCATTGTTTTTGGCTGAAAATAGCACGAGTTTTGTTTTGTTTAACCTCACGCTTTTTGTGTTGAGGCAAGGGCCTAACCAAAACACGAAGACAATTTTGATTTTCTTGGACCGTTCTGGGCCGATCTTCTCCATTTAAATTTTCGATAACTGTTTATTTACACGAGAACTAAAGTTATCTGGGGTTGTTTTTTTTGTTTTGTGGATTTTCCTCTGTTTTTGGACAGTTTTAGCCGAGTTTGGCTTTTGCTGGAAAACACGAAATTTTCAAGCAACAAGCGTGTGTTTTGCATTTGCGAAAATTAATTTTTAGCCTGCCAAAACTTTGTTTTTTTCACCTAAATACTTTCGATAAATGTTCGCCAAGCTAGTAGCTTCGTGTTGGTGTAATTTGAGTTCAAATGGACAAATTTTGACCACGTTAGGAGAATTTTTGTGTTTTTAAAGTTGGCTGATGAATAATTTGTTTCACAGCTTTGGTGTTGGGCTGCAGCAAATGCTCCCTTAAAATTACAAACAACATTGTTAAGAGATGTGAATATTTTTATCGGACTCGCTGTTTTCTTAGCTACAGTTTGATATATTTTTTATTAGAAGTTGAGTTTAAATTTTCCAGGATTGATTACATTTTTGAAGGCAACTATTTTTTTCCAAACTTCACACTGAAGTTATCAACTTTCAGGAACGGCTTTCAGGGGGCGGCAGGGTGGGCGCTGCCAGGGGGGAGATGTAGGGTTTGTATTGTAGGGCATGTTATGTAGGGTATGTTATGTAGGGTATGTATTGTAGGTTATGTATTGTAGGGTATGTAGTGTAGGGTATGTAGTGTAGGGTATGTATTGTAGGGTATGTTATGTAGGGTATGTATTGTAGGGTATGTATGTAGGGTAGGTATGTATTTATGTATGTATGTATGTAGGGTATGTAGGGTATGTATGTATGTATGTATGTAGGGTATGTATATTATGTATAGTATTTATATATAGTATATAGGTAATGTATTGATGTATATATTTATGTAAGTATCTATAGTAAGTATGTTAATCTAATATATATATATTTTGCGGAGGTCACATGATGACACACTTTCTTGCCAAAAACAATAAATTCGACCGAAACAATAGGTCGAACGCCCAGAAACAATGGGCCGAAACAGCGAACTGTGTAATCACAAAGGCTTTTTTGTATGTGGGTATATGGCGATGAAATTTACACTGAATGCTTAGTTTCATAATGTAACCAGGGTAATGGATTTTGTTTTTCGATTTTCTCCCAAATTATTGAATTATTCCATTAATTATTCTGCTAATTGTGCTATCACGAAAAAACTACGGTTTACGCTGGCGAAACTTCCAAATTCACGTCCCGAACTCCATTTTCGAACAGAGTATTTGCTCTTCACGTGACCCATTTCGCCTTTTGCTGTAACTTGATTGGCTCTTTGGCGACTTCACGTGAACTGTCACGCGTATTTCGTTATCATGCAAATTTGCCCTCATATTGAACAGCAGGTACTTTTGGAGAAGACCCATGCTTTTGTTTTGCACACAAAGGATAACTGGGCGCCTTTCAGAGTGTTTTACGACCTGAATTATCTTTGTAAAGACTTGCTAATTGTTTGAGAGACCTCTGGAAAATTACAGGAAACAATTGAGAACACAGGTGATAGCTTTGTTTTGTTTTTTGAGTGAGATGCTTCGGCATGCTTGCGACGCTTAGGCCTAATGTAAACAAGCCCAAAGTTTTAATAAACAAATTATGACAAGGGGTTATCAGGCGAGCGAAGCGAGCCAAACTGTTGCAAGAGGAGTAGGCAGAGGCATGAGCGAATGCAGCGCACGAAGTGCGCCCTATCAGTCAATTTTTCTTGATAATAGATAGACAGGCGAGCGCAGCGAGCTAACCCATTGTACGTGGGGTTGGAATTGGAAGGGGCATGAGCGTCAGCGAATGCAGCGCACGAAGTGCGCCAACCACATTAAGTTTTTTTCACTTGCCCTCCTCCGAGAACCGAGCGTATGCGAGCGCCCACGGCTAGTATTAATATGTAATGCTTCTATTTCTAACTTTTGTAATTCTTCAAAAAAGATCACTGCAAAACACTCACTGCAAGACACTGTCCTTCTTTTTGGACAAATGATCTTCAATTAACAAATCTTAAAATGAACTCACCTCACTATAATAATGTTCACAAGGAATGACCACAAACATTCACTTTATGTCTGGGCACCTGAAAAACAAGAAGAAATCATGTAATATACTTTATAGCATGTTGGCTCATCTCAGTTCTTTTCATGTGGCCTGAAGTCTATAAATGTAAATAATTTATTGTAACTGCAAATCATTAATTAATTACCAATAATAATCATTAATAATAATAATAATTATTATTATTATTAATAATTATTATCATTTATAATAATTATCATTATTAATAATAATCATTATTAATTATTTATTGTATTCACCAAGTCAAAAAACGTATTAAACCTTCTTACCTTTTGTCAACCTTCCATGGCCTACTCTTATTATTGGTATTTTTACCAGCAGCAATATTTCTGAAGATATAACAGATCACCAAAAATCAACGTACTTCATTCTCCGTGTGTCCGAGAAATGGTGTATTTCTAGATATCATGCATAATAAAGTCTACCAAATTATTTCTTCTTATACTTAGAGGTTCCCCTTCACAACCACACTTCTCCCCATCATCAACGAAGACCAAGGCCGTTTTTCTCTTCGGTGCCAAGTACATGCTCTTGCTGTTATTGTGTTCAACTCAACTGCTTTTCTGTCGAATCGAATGGATCATCATGAGAATAATAATAACAACAACGAGGCACGCCGCCGAATAGAGGCCACAAAGTTTTCAAATTGGCGCGAATTGAAAATAGCAATTGCGTGTTTACTTTCTTGCTACAGCAAATGTAACATTTTTGTTCAATATCTAACGTTGTTAGAAATTGCAGAAAATAATAATAATATCTATATATTGAAAAAAAATTATTAGAAAGATTGCTTTACTTTGTTATTGGTGAGTTGAATGTTGAAATTTACCTTTTCTAAACAATCCTTATTTACACCGACAGCAACCAACCAAAACACGAAGACAATTTTGATTTTCTCGGGTCGTTCTGGGCCGATTTTCTCCATTTCAACTTTCGATAACTGTTTATTTACACGAGGACTAAAGTTATCTGGGGTTGTCTTTTTTGTTTTGTCGATTTTCCTCTGTTTTTGGACAGTTTTAGCCGAGTTTGGATTTTGCTGGAAAACACGAAATTTTCAAGCAACACGCGTGTGCTTTGCATTCTCGAAAATAAAATTTTAACCTGCTAAAACTTTGTTTTTTTCAGCCTTTCGATAAATATTCTACAGGCTATTGGCTTCATTTTGATATTTTCGTGGGGTGTGTAGGACAAAAATTGGCCACGTTAATTTAATTTGAAAGTTTTAGTGTTTGTAAAGTAGGTTGATGAATTCATTTTTTCACTTTCAGAAGAAACGGCTTTTAGGGGGGCGGCAGGGTGGGCGCTGGGTGGTCGCTTGCCAGGGGGAAGTATGGTAGGGTATGTATGGTAGGGTATGCATTGTAGGGTATGTATTGTAGGGTATGTATTGTAGGGTATTTATTGTAGGGTATTTATTGTAGGGTATGTATGGTAAGGTGTGTATTGTGGGATATGTATTGTAGGGTATGTATTGTAAGGTATGTATTTTAGGGTATTTATTGTAGGGTATGTATTGTAGGGTATTTATTGTAGGGTGTGTAGGTATGTATCGGCATGAGCGGCAGCGAGTGCAGCGTGCGAAGCGCGCCAACCAGATTAAGCTTTGTCTACTTGACGGGCTCCGGGGAGGGAGCGAAGCGACCGAACCCGGCCCATGTATGTATGTATATATGTATGTATGTATGTATGTATGTAGGTATGTAGGTATGTATGTATGTATGTATGTAGGTATGTATGTATGTACGTATGTATCGGCATGAGCGGCTGCGAATGCAGCGCGCGAAGCGCGCCAACCAGACTAAGCTTTCTGAGCTTGATGGGCTCCGGGGAGGGAGCGTAGCGACCGGGCCCCCGGCTAGTCTAATATATATATTCTGTGATGTCACGTGACGGTGGCGAAACTCTGCCTAAAACAATAGATTCGACCCGAAACAATAGGTCGAACGCCCCAAAACAATGGGCCGAAACGGCGAATCGGTGATCAATAAGGCTTTTTTGAATGGGGGCGCACAAGGTTGGCACTTGCATGGAAAGGCTCCGTTTCTGGAGTAGGCAAAAGTTATCTATTTTTGGAAGCCTATTTTAAAAGAATTTTTGAGTTATTCTATTAATTACTCCACTAATTGTGCTATCACGAAAAAACGACGGTTTACGCTGGCGAAACTTCCTAATTCGCGTCGCGAACTCCAATTTCGAAGAAAGCGTTCGCTCTTCACGTGACACGTTTCGCCTTTTGCTGCAATTTGATTGGCTTTTTCGCAACTTCACGTGAAAAGTCACGCGTTTTTCGTTATCATGCAAATTAGCCCTCGGGTTGAACAGCAGGTACTTTTGGAGAAGACGCTTGTTTTTGTTTTCCACACAAAAGAAAACTCGGCGCCTTTCAAAGTGTTTTACGACCTGAATTATCATTGTAAAGACTTGCTAATTGTTTGAGAGACCTCTGGAAAATTACAGGAAACAATTGAGAACACAGGTGATAGCTTTGTTTTGTTTTTTGAGTGAGATAGTTTTAGTTTTTGTACGACCGCCATTGTTGCTTCGGCATGCTAACAACGTTTAGGCCATGGTCAAAGTTTTGAATTTTTCGGGCCCTATTTGCACGATTTTCCCCATTTAAATTTTTGACAAGTGTTGTCTGATAACACAACTAAAATAATGTGTTGTTTTTTTGTTTTTTTTTTGTTTTTTACGATTTCCAACAAAGTTGCTTTTCACTCGGGAAGGAGCAATTTTTCACGCAACACGCGTTGTTTTTGCATTTGCGAAAAGTCAATTTCAGCCTGCCACAATTGATTATTTTTTACCCAAACACTTTCGATAATTGTTCCCCAACATATTACCTTCATGTTGGTGTTTTTTGAGTTCAAATGGGTCACTATTTGCCACGGTAAATACTATTTTTCTTGCTAAAGTGTGTTCAAAGGTTTTGCTTTTTGCACGGCTCCGAAATTTCATTCAAACCACTTCCACCAAATGGTCTCTAAGAATTCAGTACTACTTATTTAAGAGATGAGACTATTTCCAACGTGTTCGCTGTTTCCTTAACTACAGTTTGATATAATTTTTATTACAGATTGAGTATAAATTTTCCAGGATGGATTAAATTTTTGAAAGCACCTTTTTTTTCAAACTTCACACTGAAGCTATCAACTTTCAGAAACAGCTTTCAGGGGGCAGCGTGGGCGCGGGGCGGTCGCTTGGTAGGGGGGAAGATTCGACCTCCCACCTTTACTTTCTTTAGAAATGTTGCGTCGTAATATGTTTGTAGGGTATGTATTGTAGGGTATGTATTGTAGGGTATGTATTGTAGGGTATGTATTGTAGGGTATGTATTGTAGGGTATGTTATATAGGGTATGTATTGTAGGGTTTGTATTGTAGGGTATGTATTGTAGGGTATGTATTGTAGGGTTTGTATTGTAGGGTAAGTATAGTAGGGTATGTTATGTAGGGTATGTATTGTAGGGTATGTATTGTAGGGCATATATAGTAGAATATGTATTGTAGGGTATGTTATATAGGGTATGTATTGTAGGGTTTGTATTGTAGGGTATGTATTGTAGGGTATGTATTGTAGGGTTTGTATTGTAGGGTAAGTATAGTAGGGTATGTTATGTAGGGTATGTATTGTAGGGTATGTATGTATGTATGGGCATGAGCGGTAGTGAATGCAGTGCGCGAAGTGCGCCAAGCAGATTAAGCATTGTTTACTTGACGGGCTCCGGGGAGGGAGCGAAGCGACCGAACCCGGCTTATGTATGTATGTATGTATGTATGTATGTATGTATGTATGGGCATGAGCGGGAGCGAATGCAGCGCGCGAAGCGTGCCAACCAGATTAAGCTTTTTTTACTTGACTGGCTGGGGCGAACGAGCGAAGCGAGTGAAGACCCCTAGTACAATAGAAAGAGTGATGTAGGTCATAAGATAAAGTGCTCCAATATTTTTATTTGGGAACTTTAAATAACCAATAATTTAATTCCACGATCAAGAGTAATTTCAAACATTTCTTACAATTATGCTTTAAATTATTTATTTTATCTTGCAGCTCACCAAAAAACAACAAAACCCATCCACTTGCTCACAAAAATCACCCTTATTTCAAATATTAACATTTTCACTGAAATTGGTCTTTTTTTTATATCATCTCTCGCAAAATGCCAAAAAAAGCCAGAAAAAGCATCACCGGCTCAAGGCGCTGCGATCAAGTAAGGAAAGCAAATCGCCGAAGTCGTGAGAATAACCAACAGCCTCATCCAGTTCATTTACCACCTGATAATATGGTACAGGGAGCAGTGAATGATCTTCAACAGTTGCAGCAAGAATACCCTCAGCAACCGGCCCGAGAATATCAACCACTACCAGTTCATTATTCACAGATGCAGGCATTGTATGGGCCATGGCAACTACCTGCGATGCTTCCCCACTATGGACTTATAGCAGTACCACAACCAATAAACATTGGCTTACAATATCCTGCAGCACTGGCCCCTCAACTTCAGGTACACAACTCGATAATTTCTGCTAAACTTTTCCAATCACGTCAACCATATATTATACAGCTTTTTGTAATTAAAAACTATCAAAATTAAATCAGTTACTATATCAACCAAATTATCAATATTTTTCCATCTGCAGGTACCGCCGATGGTTATGCAGTTGCAACCACCCCTTCTGAATCATAATCATGAAGGTCCAGCAGCAATACAAACGGCAGATGTGGAGATGCTTAATGTAAATCAAGATCAAAATGACGATGAGGTAAAAGAAAATTGTTAACATAAGCTAACTACAGTTAGGCAACTCCATTTTCCATAACCCAAATCCCTCATGCAATTTCCCTACTTGAGACATGTATAATTATAAGTTCCCATGTATATTTATATCATTTTACATAGTCACACAGAAATGACATTAAAATTTCTAATAACTAATAACTAAAATAACTAATTTCATTTAATTTTCATTATTAACAGATACGGCCAATGCAGATGCAACCCCAAACACATATTGAAAATGAAAATAATGAAATTGAAAGGCCAGCACAACTTGATGAAAGCAACGTGGAACAACACATTCTAATTCCACATGATAATCGGGTAAAACAGACTACCATCACAATTGGCTTAAAATACACCAGTCAATCTCCATAGTACCATGTCAGGAAATTATTTTACTCTCTCAATAGACATATCTTCACAAGTTTCAGTTTTATGCATTTCAAAACACATTATTGAATTATATTAACTTAGATTGCATTGCATTTTAGGATCCACAAATATTGCCTGCTGCTATGTAATTGCAACCCAACCTTGAAAATGAGAATGAAGAAAATCAAATAGCGGTACAACCACAAGAAGTTGAAATGCATGACGAAATCCAACCACAACACCAAGATGATGTCCCCCAACCCATCGAACATCAAGAAAGGGAAGTAAATCAACCTATTCTTGAAATTCCTCAATTCTCCCCAATGCCTCATCATCTTGGGAAAATGACCAGAACATGTATTCACTGTGAAGCGAAGTACTTCCGAGAGGAACTCAACTCAAAAAAGCAATACAACAAATGTTGTATGGGAGGATTAATAACTCTCGATCCCATTCAACCACCCCCGGCAAATGTCATGCATTTATACACTGGAACTACTGATGAATCTAAATATTTTCTCAAAAATTTCCGTAGATACAATTCGCTAATGGCGATGGCATCCTGGACAGCTAACGTTGTAAGACACGCTAATGCAGGACCACCAGTCATCACCATACATGGAAACGCATACGATATGACAGGTAAATATAACGTCCGCCTCTTACCTCTTATATTATGCTACATTTTCATATAATAGCTTCACGTGATGAAACGGATGTTGACGAAACGCTCAAGTCCTTTGCCACTCAATCTACAATGGATTAGCTCTCTACTATCCTTGCCTTGATATTAAGAGTTACCAACAGCAATATTTCTGAAGACATAACAGATCACAAAAAATAAGAAAATCAAGGCGCTTTTTGATGCTTACATAACAAAACACTTGCTGCATTGAAAATTACAGTTGATATAACGAAGTACAATTTAGAATGTTTCCTTGAATTCAACAAGGGTAACTGAAACCGACAGGTCCCAAAAATATGCAGAATTATACATTATGGACACCCAACAAGCACTGCAGGAACGCCAGAACACAGCCAAAGAACAAAACTTGGACTTAGACATGGTGGCGCTGCTGCAAAACGAATTGATGGCAGTAAATCGGTTTGCTCAACATTTTAAAACAATGGGAGAGGTACTGGAAGAGCAAAGGCAGCAAGCCATTGCCAATGATCACCCAATTCCCACATTCTAGATGATTATTACCGGTCGCCCAGAACAAGATCAAAGATATGATAATCCTACTGCCAGAGAAATTGCAGCAGTCTACACTACACGCAATGGCGGTGCTCCTAATCCCGAGGATAGAGAGCTTCAAATTCGAACAAGGCGTGGTAATCTTATGAAGATTAATGCCATAGATCCTGTTGCGGATCCTCTAACCTATCCATTGTTGTTCTTTCAGGGTGATCGTGGATACAGCGTGGACCTTCAACGTCTACCTACACCTGAAGGACAAGGCCAGCAAAATGGTAATCGTAACCACCGTACCAAACTTACAATCGCCGAATATTTTTCCTACCGAATACAAGTCAGAAATCAACTGTCCACCATCCACAGGGCAACACTTCTCTTTCAACAATATTTGGTGGATGCATACACCAAAATAGAAGGAAACAAGCTCAACTGGATTTTGCACAATCAACGGCAAGTGCGTGCTGATAGTTATCAAGGCCTAATGGATCACCTGAACAGAAGGGCTGAAATCGAAAATCAAATGGCCAGGGCAAGCAATCCCAACGAACCCCTTCATATTGATGTCGGTCGTCTTGTCATACTTCCCTCATCTTTTTCAGGCAGTCAACGAAATATGTACCAGAACTTTCAAGATGCAATGACCATCGTAAGAAAGTATGGCAAACCTGACATCTTCCTAACCATGACGGCCAATCCCAAATGGAAGGAGATTTCAGAAAACATTCTACCGCACCAGAAGGCGAATGACCGGCCTGACATCGTCACACGAGTATTTCAACAGAAACTACAAGAACTACTGGAAGATGTCCTTCACAAGCACATTCTCGGACACACTATTGCACATGTATATGTCATCTTCGTCAATTTCAGAAGAGAGGACTACAACACGCTCACATGATTCTGTTCCTCTCTGAGGCTGATAGACCACGAACATCTGAAGAGGTAACATCTATAGCAATATAGAGTATAGAGATTACTATTATAGAGTAAAAGATAGATTTATTATCCATTTATTATTGAGTATGAAATATTATCATCAGTTGTATTGCTTAGTAAAAACACAATGCATTTTGATGTGTAGAGCTTACATGTGATATTTTTCCTCGAAACCTACAGGTAGATCGACTCATATCAGCTGAAATTCCGGACCCACAGGATGCAAGATATCACAAATTGGTACTGAAGCACATGACACATGGACCATGCGGTGATATAAACCCCGGATGTGTTTGCATGGAGAATAACAAATGCAAGAAATGATTTCCGAAAGATAGCACTGCTGAAACACAAGTAAATGCGAATGGTTATCCACTCTACAGACGACGCTGTCGTCACCCAGTCAATCTGGAAGATCGACTTCTAGATGATACATGGGTTGTGCCACATAATCTCCATCTTCTACTAAAGTATCAGTGTCACATTAATCTGGAAATATGTAGCACTGTGCAGTCCGTGAAATATATTTTCAAATATATTCATAAAGGACAAGATATGGCACACGTGGAAATTCTTGAAGGACAGCAGCAACAAGTACCTCAAGATATTGAGCACATTGAAGTACGCCAATACATCAACGCCCGGTATATTGGACCTCATGAAGCTGTTCATAGAATATTCCAATTTGCCATGCACGAGAAAAGTCACACTATCAAACGTCTGCATGTTCATCTACCTGATCAGCAGACCGTATACTTTCAGGATAATGGAAGGGTCGAACAATTACAAGACATCAATGAAAAAACCACATTGACGTCTTGGTTTGAATTGAATGCACAAGACCCGGCTGCACGCCAATATCTCTATCACGAAATTCCTGAACACTATGTTTTCAACGGGCGCACCAAAACATGGAAAGCAAGACAGCGGAGAACAATGCTTGTCATAGGAAGAATATATCAAGTTCACCCACGACCATGTGAGCAAAGATTCGCACTGAGACTATTGCTTCTCCATAAACGAGGTGCCACATCGTTTGAAGATCTTCGCACGATAGAAGGAAACCTATGCAATTCCTTCAAAGACGCAGCTTTAGCTCTAGGTCTGTTGGAAGATGATGCTGAAGTCATACGCTGTTTGGAGGAGGCAGTTATTTTTAACATGCAATACAACTGAGACAGTTGTTTGCAACATTACTCCTTTTTCAAACACCTTTTTCAAGCACTCTTCAACATGTTCAAAGAAGCATTAAGTGAAGATTTTGTATAACGTGATCAAGTCAATCATCCCGATATGGCCATAGCTTTTGAAGACCGACACATGTATCAATGTCTACATGACATTGACGAAAATTTAAAAGTACATGGTCAATCGATCACTAATTATGCTGACCTTCCTCAACTTCCAGCCGACTATGTCATTCCTGAACGAGGTACTAATGTGTTATTTTCAAATACGTGCTGTATCAGTAAGAGTATAATAATGTATCCTAAGATCGTGCAGACAAGGGCATTTAGTATTTTTCCACGTCGATTCTCCTGGCTTTCTTTCCAATTTTATTGCAATATATTTTACTTATTATTACAGAGGAAGATGACATGGATGTTGGCAATGCCAGAGAGGAAGGAGAACAAATGCTGGTCGCATTGAACCCTGAACAGCGAGCCATATACACGGGAATCACTGATGCTATCAACGTGCAATCCGAACAGAACTGTCACTTTGTTGACGGGCCGGCTGGAACCAGGAAAACTTTCCTTTACAACACAATGAACAGACAAGTTCTACCTGTCGTCACGAAAGCAGGAAGGGAAAGAATTGTAGCAGAGACTCTAAAATCACACCAGATCATTGATCTATGGACAAAGTTTCAGCAGCATCGTTTACACACCAACATGAGAGCCGTTCAAGATGTACCGTGAATTCTCAGAATGGCTTCTCAGACTTGGCAACAAGCAAGAAGCACACGATGCACTGGACAACGTAATTCTGCCACAACAGATATGCACTTCGTCTAAAGAAGTCATGCTGAACTTCATTTTTCCCAGGCCGAACACACCAGATTCACACCTAATGATGGATCCTGTAACAATGTCTGAACGCTGTTGTCTGACTCCCAAGAATGACTTATCACATCAAGTGAACGACTTAATTCTCGACAGACTTCAAACAGCCGAAAGAACTTATTACAGCACAGACAGTGTTGTCACAGACGATCCAGATGAGGAAGAGGCCTACCCCATTGAATTTCTCAACCAACTCACTCCGAATGGAATGCCCTTGCACAGACTTAAACTCAAGGTAGGAAGATTACAATCTTTCATCCTATTAGCATTCAATTATTATGTGCAAAGGTATTGCACCATAAAAAAGGTGTCATTAATCACAATAATATTCATTGCATTAGGTTGGTGCAACGATCATTCTTCTGTGGAATCTCAATCCAAAGAAAGGTCTTTGCAACGGAACAAGACTCATAGTTCGGCATCTGCGACGTCACGTGATCACAGCAGAGATCATTACCAAGGGGCACAGAGGACAACGGGTCATGATTCCCAAGATCACAGTCTCCACTCAGGACACGGAAATGCCGTTTAAAATGAAACGCCGACAGTTTCCAGTCAGACTTGCATACTGTTTGACAATCAACAAGGCACAGGGGCAATCCCTGAGGTATGTTGGTTTGTTCTTACCTGAGCCCGTGTTCACACATGGTCAATTATATGTGGCCATGTCCAGAGCAACATCATTTAACGGGCTCAAAGTATACCTCCCAGAGGAAACACAGAGGAAAACAAAGAACATTGTTTTCCAGGAAGTCCTGTAAAGGCTTCATCCTAGAGCGACGATCTGCACAGTTGCTCTACAGAGGGCTGCCTACCAAAACGCACATAGACACATTCAAGGGTACGGGTATTGTGTGTCAACGCAGATCACGTCGCACATAAGTGTGATGTACAGCCGTTACTGGCACCCTTCTAGAATGAATTCATTCTAGATAACACTGGTCTGCGGAGACCAACTGGACATTACACCATCCACATGTCCAGGGGTGACTCCACCACACACAGCAGTCGGCCCAGTCCTGAATCCTGCGTAGCGCCCGATTATTAAGAGTTATGTGTTGCCATTTTCTCCGATATTGCCTATGGGAAAGTGGATTTCCTTACTCTGTGAAAACTGCAAGTTGTCCCTTAAGGATAGTTACTTTTTGCAAAACATCGCACTATCAATAACATCCCCCCCTCTCCTTTTAATACATGAAAACTTGATCTAAAATCTATAGAGGCCCCTTTAGTGTTTACTGTTATATACTTCCAAATTACAATTGCACTTTTCACCAACAAGGAAAACTCGAACAAAGGTTACTCCTTGACGCTGGTGTTCGAACTTTTAGCTAATGTAACCGGCAATCTTATTCTTTTTTTTGCTATGTACAAACGTAACCCTCAAAACAAACGACCGCGGTTATTGAGAGAATACATTCACGCCGTGCCAGAGATGTATGCTTGCTGAGAGTGAAGTGCTATTGAAGAATCCAAATTGAGGTACTGTCAATTTGCTAAAGACGTCGCTTAACCAATTAATTTTGCAACCTGAACTACGGATTGTATGTATCAATTTTTATGGATATTGACAATTCACCAATTTTAATAGTAGACTATATCATGACTCAACCTTTGGCATTCGTACTTCGCATACAATACAAATATCTATCCAAATCCTTTCAAAACATGTTTTTTGTACTGTAGTGTATATCTTTTAGATCTTCCGCATTAATTCAATATTCATATATTTGTGTATTTGTCCCATATAAATCTCCTATCAATAATATCATAACAAAATTTATTGACTTCGTTTTTAATTAGATGCATTTCTGCTAAGATCATTGAAACGAGACTTGTGTCTCTCATTTCAAACGCTTTTGTGCTGTCTATGTATGATTTTCATCTATGTTATGTCTCATCATCGCACTATTGTTGCCTGTCGGGTCAAAGTTTCTGTCTGCCAACAAATGGCATCCAGTTGAATTTTGTTGCTGAACTCAATGAAATTATACCTCATAAAGTCATCCTGGCTTAAAGGAAACAACTACCTTGCTGTTCACCAAAGGTAAATAAGGTTCATTTTCATTTTGGACAATCAAACAATGGATATTTAGATTTATAAGCAAATTTGATACTGAAATGAGAGAAAATAAAGCTCATGTATACCCTTATTGACTTAAAGGAGAAAACTAGGCTGCTATGAATCAGAGGTCAACAATGTATATTTTCATTTCCATCCCTTTCAATTTGATATGTTGAATGGAAATTGCTTAGCTTAGGCCATTTCTACTTTACTGACGGTTTACATATAGTTTGTTAGGCCAGAATTCTGGAAATTTTCCAATGTTTTTTCAGTACTTTGTTTTCAGAAGAAATGTGCGTTGCTCTACCAACATCTTCCTGGGGCTTTTATGTCAATGTTTCTTGATAATAGATAGACAGGCGAGCGCAGCGAGCTAACCCATTGTACGTGGGGTTGAAAGAGGCATGAGCGAAGCGAATGCAGCGCACGAAGTGCGCCCTATTAGTCAATGTTTCTTGTTAATAGATAGAGAGGCGAGCGCAGCGAGCTAACCCATTGTACGTGGGGTTGAAAGAGGCATGAGCGAAGCGAATGCAGCGCACGAAGTGCGCCCTATCAGTCAATGTTTCTTGATAATAGATAAAGAGGCGAGCGCAGCGAGCTAACCCATTGTACGTGGGGTTGAAAGAGCCATGAGCGAAGCAAATGCAGCGCACGAAGTGCGCCCTATCAGTCAATGTTTCTTGATAATAGATAGACAGGCGAGCGCAGCGAGCTAACCCATTGTACGTGGGGTTGAAAGAGGCATGAGCGAAGCGAATACAGCGCACGAAGTGTGCCCTAACAGTCAATGTTCTTGATAATAGATAGAGAGGCGAGCGCAGCGAGCTAACCCATTGTACGTGGGGTTGAAAGAGCCATGAGCGAAGCAAATGCAGCGCACGAAGTGCGCCCTATCAGACAATGTTTCTTGATAATAGATAGACAGGTGAGCGCAGCGAGCTAACCCATTGTACGTGGGGTTGAAAGAGGCATGAGCGAAGCAAATGCAGTGCACGAAGTGCGCCCTATCAGACAATGTTTCTTGATAATAGATAGACAGGCGATCGCAGCGAGCTAACCCATTGTACGTGGGGTTGAAAGAGGCATGAGCGAAGCAAATGCAGCGCACTAAGTGCGCCCTATCAGTCAATGTTTCTTGATAGTAGATAGACAGGCGAGCGCAGCGAGCTAACCCATTGTAAGTGGGGTTGAAAGGGGCATCAGCGAAGCAAATGCAGCGCACGAAGTGCGCCCTATCAGTCAATGGTTCTTGATAATAGATAGACAGGCAAGCGCAGCGAGCTAACCCATTGTACGTGGGGTTGAAAGAGGCATGAGCGAAGCGAATGCAGCGCACGAAGTGCGCCCTAACAGTCAATGTTTCTTGATAATAGATAGACAGGCGAGCGCAGCGAGCTAACCCATTGTACGTGGGGTTGAAAGAGCCATGAGCAAAACAAATGCAGCGCACGAAGTGCGCCCTATCAGTCAATGTTTCTTGATAATAGATAGACAGGCGAGCGCAGCGAGCTAACCCATTGTACGTGGGGTTGAAAGAGCCATGAGCGAAGCAAATGCAGCGCACGAAGTGCGCCCTATCAGACAATGTTTCTTGATAATAGATAGACAGGCGAGCGCAGCGAGCTAACCCATTGTACGTGGGGTTGAAAGAGGCATGAGCGAAGCGAATGCAGCGCACGAAGTGCGCCCTAACAGTCAATGTTCTTGATAATAGATAGAGAGGCGAGCGCAGCGAGCTAACCCATTGTACGTGGGGTTGAAAGAGCCATGAGCGAAGCAAATGCAGCGCACGAAGTGCGCCCTATCAGACAATGTTTCTTGATAATAGATAGACAGGTGAGCGCAGCGAGCTAACCCATTGTACGTGGGGTTGAAAGAGGCATGAGCGAAGCAAATGCAGTGCACGAAGTGCGCCCTATCAGACAATGTTTCTTGATAATAGATAGACAGGCGATCGCAGCGAGCTAACCCATTGTACGTGGGGTTGAAAGAGGCATGAGCGAAGCAAATGCAGCGCACTAAGTGCGCCCTATCAGTCAATGTTTCTTGATAGTAGATAGACAGGCGAGCGCAGCGAGCTAACTCATTGTAAGTGGGGTTGAAAGGGGCATCAGCGAAGCAAATGCAGCGCACTAAGTGCGCCCTAACAGTCAATGTTTCTTGATAATAGATAGACAGGCGAGCGCAGCGAGCTAACCCATTGTACGTGGGGTTGAAAGAGCCATGAGCAAAGCAAATGCAGCGCACGAAGTGCGCCCTATCAGTCAATGTTTCTTGATAATAGATAGACAGGCGAGCGCAGCGAGCTAACCCATTGTACGTGGGGTGGAAAGAGGCATGAGCGAAGCGAATGCAGCGCACGAAGTGCGCCTTAACAGTCAATGTTTCTTGATAATAGATAGAGAGGCGAGCGCAGCGAGCTAACCCATTGTACGTGGGGTTGAAAGAGGCATGAGCGTAGGCGAATGCAGCGCACGAAGTGCGCCCTATCAATCAATGTTTCTTGATAATAGGTAGACAGGCGAGCTAACCCATTGTACGTGGGGTTGAAAGAGGCATGAGCGAAGCGAATGCAGCGCACGAAGTGCGCCCTATCAGACAATGTTTCTTGATAATAGATAGACAGGCGAGCGCAGCGAGCTAACCCAATGTACGTGGGGTTGAAAGAGGCATGAGCGAAGCGAATGCAGCGCACGAAGTGCGCCCTATCAGACAATGTCTCTTGATAATAGATAGATAGGCAAGCGCAGCGAGCTAACCCATTGTATGTGGGGTTGAAAGAGGCATGAGCGAAGCGAATGCAGCGCACGAAGTGCGCCAACCAGATTAAGCTTCTTTTACTTGACGGCTGGGGCGAACGAGCGAAGCGAGTGATGACCCCCAGTCTAATATTACTATTCTGCGGAGGCCACGTGATGACGCACTTTCTTGCCAAAAACAATAGATTCGACCCGAAACAATAGGTCGAACGCCCCAAAACAATGGGCCGAAACGGCGAACCGTGTGATCACAAAGGCTTTTTTGTATGAGGGTATATGGCAATGAAATTCACACTGAATGTTTAGTTTATTATTTTAACCAGGGTAATGGATTTTGTTTTTCGATTTTCTCCTGAAATTTTGAATTATTCCACAAATTATTCTACTAATTGTGCTATCACGAAAAAACTACGGTTTACGCTGGCGAAACTTCCAAATTCGCGTCGCGAACTCCCTTTTCGAACAGAGTATTCACTGTTCATGTGACCCGTTTCGTCTTTTGCTGTAATTTGATTGGCTCTTTCGCGACTTCACGTGAACAGTCACGCGTATTTCGTTATCATGCAAATTTGCCCTCGGGTTGAACAGCAGGTACTTTTGGAGAAGACGTGTGTCTCTGTTTTCAACACAAAGGATAACTCGGCGCCTTTCAAAGTGTTCTACGACCTGAATTATCTTTGTAAAGACTTGCTAATTGTTTGAGAGACCTCTGGAAAATTACAGGAAACAATTGAGAACACAGGTGATAGCTTTGTTTTGTTTTTTGAGTGAGATAGTTGTAGTTTAGGTAGTAATCCGCCATTGTTGCTTCGGCATGCTTGCGACGCTTAGGCCTAATGTAAACAAGCCCAAAGTTTTAATAAACAAATTATGATAAGGGGTTATCAGGCGAGCGCAGCGAGCCAAACTGTTGTAAGAGGAGTAGGCAGAGGCATGAGCGTAGGCGAATGCAGCGCACGAAGTGCGCCCTATCAATCAATGTTTCTTGATAATAGATAGACAGGCGAGCGCAGCGAGCTAACCCATTGTAAGTGGGGTTGAAAGGGGCATCAGCGAAGCAAATGCAGCGCACGAAGTGCGCCCTATCAGTCAATGTTTCTTGATAATAGATAGACAGGCGAGCGCAGCGAGCTAACCCATTGTACGCGGGGTTGAAAGAGGCATGAGCGAAGCGAATGCAGCGCACGAAGTGTGCCCTAACAGTCAATGTTTCTTGATAATAGATAGACAGGCGAGCGCAGCGAGCTAAGCCATTGTACGCGGGGTTGAAAGAGGCATGAGCGAAGCGAATGCAGCGCACGAAGTGCGCCCTAACAGTCAATTTTCTTGATAATAGATAGAGAGGCGAGCGCAGCGAGCTAACCCGTTGTTTGTGGGGTTGAAAGAGGCATGAGCGAAGCGAATGCAGCGCACGAAGTGCGCCCTATCAGTCAATGTTTCTTGATAATAGATAGACAGGCGAGCGCAGCGAGCTAACCCATTGCACGTGTGGTTGAAAGAGGCATGAGTGAAGCGAATGCAGCGCACAAAGTGCGCTCTATCAGTCAATGTTTCTTGATAATAGATAGACAGGCGAGCGCAGCGAGCTAACCCATTGTACGTGGGGTTGAAAGAGGCATGAGGGAAGCCAATGCAGCGCACGAAGTGCGCCAACCAGATTAAGCTTCTTTTACTTGACGGGCTGGGGCGAACGAGCGAAGCGAGTGATGACCCCTAGTAATTTGTAATTCTAATAGTTATCGCATAATTCCAAGTTTTGTTGCTCTTGAAAACTACAATCACAACACGATCAATGCAACACCACGTAATGTCCTGGAGCTAATACTATTATCATCAGATTTTCACGGGAATTTCGGCGTCCTAGCAACAACAATAGCGGCGCGAAATTTAAAATTTGTCTTGCGTCATAGAGGACTTAGCGTGCGTAAAAATTTTTTTCAACTCACCACAAGAAAAACAGCAATTTACGTAAGTACATGTATTTTTAATGTTGCTTTCACTTTCACATGAAAATACAGGCTATCTAATATATATATTCTGCGGAGGTCACGTGACGGTGGCGAAACTCTGGCCAAAACAATAGATTCGACCCGAAACAATAGGTCGAGCGCCCAAAAACAATGGGACGAAACGGCGATTTGGTGATCAATAAGGCTTTTTTCAATAGGGGCACACAAGGTTGCCACTTGCATGGAAAGGCCCGTTTCTAGAGTAGGCAAAAGTTATCTATTTTTGGAAGCCTATTTTAAAAGAATTTTTGAGTTTTCCATTAATTATTCTGCTAATTGTGCTATCACGAAAAAACTACGGTTTACGGTGGCGAAACTTCCAAATTCGCGTCGCGAACTCCAAATTCGAACAAAGTGTTTGCTGTTCATGTGACGCGTTTCGCTTTTTGCTGCAAGTTGATTGGCTTTTTTGCGACTTCACGTGAGAGGTCACGCGTATTTCGTTATCATACAAATTTGCCCTCGGGTTGAACAGCAGGTACTTTTGGAGAAGACGCGTGTTTTTGTTTTGCACACAAAAGAAAACTCGGCGCCTTTCAAAGTGTTTTACGACCTGAATTATCTTTGTAAAGACTTGCTAATTGTTTGAGAGACCTCTGGAAAATTACAGGAAACAATTGAGAACACAGGTGATAGCTTTGTTTTGTTTTTTGAGTGAGATAGTTGTAGTTTAGGTAGTAATCCGCCATTGTTGCTTCGGCATGCTTGCGACGCTTAGACCTAATGTAAACAAGCCCAAAGTTTTAATAAACAAATTATGATAAGGGGTTATCAGGCGAGCGCAGCGAGCCAAACTGTTGTAAGAGGAGTAGGCAGAGGCATGAGCGTAGGCGAATGCAGCGCACGAAGTGCGCCCTATCAATCAATGTTTCTTGATAATAGATAGACAGGCGAGCGCAGCGAGCTAACCCATTGTAAGTGGGGTTGAAAGGGGCATCAGCGAAGCAAATGCAGCGCACGAAGTGCGCCCTATAAGTCAATGTTTCTTGATAATAGATAGAGAGGCGAGCGCAGCGAGCTAACCCATTGTACGTGGGGTTGAAAGAGGCACGAGCGAAGCGAATGCAGTGCACGAAGTGCGCCCTATCAGTCAATGTTTCTTGATAATAGATAGACAGGCGAGCGCAGCGAGCTAACCCATTGTACGTGTGGTTGAAAGAGGCATGAGTGAAGCGAATGCAGCGCACGAAGTGCGCTCTATCAGTCAATGTTTCTTGATAATAGATAGACAGGCGAGCGCAGCGAGCTAACCCATTGTACGTGGGGTTGAAAGAGGCATGAGCGAAGCGAATGCAGCGCACGAAGTGCGCCCTATCAGACAATGTTTCTTGATAATAGATAGACAGGCGAGCGCAGCGAGCTAACCCATTGTACGTGGGGTTGAAAGAGGCATGAGTGAAGCGAATGCAGCGCACGAAGTGCGCCCTATCAGTCAATGTTTCTTTATAATAGGTGGAGAGGCGAGCGCAGCGAGCTAACCCATTGTACGTGGGGTTGAAAGAGGCATGAGCGAAGCGAATGCAACGCACGAAGTGCGCCCTATCAGACAATGTTTCTTGATAATAGATAGACAGGCGAGCGCAGCGAGCTAACCCATTGTACGTGGGGTTGAAAGAGGCATGAGCGAAGCAAATGCAGCGCACGAAGTGCGCCCTATCAATCAATGTTTCTTGAAAATAGATAGACAGGCGAGCGCAGCGAGCTAACCCATTGTAAGTGGGGTTGAAAGGGGCATCAGCGAAGCAAATGCAGCGCACGAAGTGCGCCCTATCAGTCAATGTTTCTTGATAATAGATAGACAGGCGAGCGCAGCGAGCTAACCCATTGTACGTGGGGTTTAAAGAGGCATGAGCGAAGCGAATGCAGCGCACGAAGTGCGCCCTAACAGTCAATGTTTCTTGATAATAGATAGACAGGCGAGCGCAGCGAGCTAACCCATTGTACGTGGGGTTGAAAGAGGCATGAGCGTAGCGAATGCAGCGCACGAAGTGCGCCCTAACAGTCAATGTTCTTGATAATAGATAGAGAGGCGAGCGCAGCGAGCTAACCCGTTGTACGTGGGGTTGAAAGAGGCATGAGCGAAGCGAATGCAGCGCACGAAGTGCGCCCTATCAGACAATGTTTCTTGATAATAGATAGACAGGCGAGCGCAGCGAGCTAACCCATTGTACGTGGGGTTGAAAGAGGCATGAGCGAAGCAAATGCAGCGCTCGAAGTGCGCCCTATCAGTCAATGTTTCTTGATAATAGATAGACAGGCGAGCGCAGCGAGCTAACCCATTGTACGTGGGGTTGAAAGAGGCATGAGCGAAGCGAATGCAGCGCACGAAGTGCGCCCTATCAGACAATGTTTCTTTATAATAGATAGATAGGCGAGCACAGCGCAGCGAGCTAACCCATTGTACGTGGGGTTGAAAGAGGCATGAGCGAAGCGAATGCAGTGCACGAAGTGCGCCCTATCAGTCAATGTTTCTTGATAATAGATAGACAGGCGAGCGCAGCGAGCTAACCCATTGTACGTGTGGTTGAAAGAGGCATGAGTGAAGCGAATGCAGCGCACGAAGTGCGCCCTATCAGACAATGTTTCTTGATAATAGATAGATAGGCGAGCGCAGCGAGCTAACCCATTGTACGTGGGGTTGAAAGAGGCATGAGCGAAGCGAATGCAGTGCACGAAGTGCGCCCTATCAGTCAATGTTTCTTGATAATAGATAGACAGGTGAGCGCAGCGAGCTAACCCATTGTACGTGTGGTTGAAAGAGGCATGAGTGAAGCGAATGCAGCGCACGAAGTGCGCTCTATCAGTCAATGTTTCTTGATAATAGATAGACAGGCGAGCGCAGCGAGCTAACCCCATGTACGTGGGGTTGAAAGAGGCATGAGCGAAGCGAATGCAGCGCACGAAGTGCGCCCTATCAGACAATGTTTCTTGATAATAGATAGACAGGCGAGCGCAGCGAGCTAACCCATTGTACGTGGGGTTGAAAGAGGCATGAGCGAAGCAAATGCAGCGCACGAAGTGCGCCCTATCAGTCAATGTTTCTTGATAATAGATAGACAGGCGAGCGCAGCGAGCTAACCCATTGTACGTGGGGTTGAAAGAGGCATGAGCGAAGCGAATGCAGCGCACGAAGTGCGCCAACCAGATTAAGCTTCTTTTACTTGACGGGCTGGGGCGAACGAGCGAAGCGAGTGATGACCCCTAGTCTAACATTACTATTCTGCGGAGGTCACGTGATGACGCACTTTCTTGCCAAAAACAATAGATTCGACCCGAAACAATAGGTCGAATGCCCCAAAACAATGGGGCGAAACGGCGAACCGTGTGATCACAAAGGCTTTTTTGTATGAGGGTATATGGCAATGAAATTCACACTGAATGTTTAGTTTATTATTTTAACCAGGGTAATGGATTTTGTTTTTCGATTTTCTCCTGAAATTTTGAATTATTCCACAAATTATTCTACTAATTGTGCTATCACGAAAAAACTACGGTTTACGCTGGCGAAACTTCCAAATTCGCGTCGCGAACTCCCTTTTCGAACAGAGTATTCGCTGTTCATGTGACCCGTTTCGTCTTTTGCTGTAATTTGATTGGCTCTTTCGCGACTCCACGTGAACAGTCACGCGTATTTCGTTATCATGCAAATTTGCCCTCGGGTTGAACAGCAGGTACTTTTGGAGAAGACGCGTGTTTTTGTTTTCAACAAAAAGGATAACTCGGCGCCTTTCAAAGTGTTTTACGACCTGAATTATCTTTGTAAAGACTTGCTAATTGTTTGAGAGACCTCTGGAAAATTACAGGAAACAATTGAGAACACAGGTGATAGCTTTGTTTTGTTTTTTGAGTGAGATAGTTGTAGTTTAGGTAGTAATCCGCCATTGTTGCTTCGGCATGCTTGCGACGCTTAGGCCTAATGTAAACAAGCCCAAAGTTTTAATAAACAAATTATGATAAGGGGTTATCAGGCGAGCGCAGCGAGCCAAACTGTTGTCAGAGGAGTAGGCAGAGGCATGAGCGTAGGCGAATGCAGCGCACGAAGTGCGCCCTATCAATCAATGTTTCTTGATAATAGATAGACAGGCGAGCGCAGCGAGCTAACCCATTGTAAGTGGGGTTGAAAGGGGCATCAGCGAAGCAAATGCAGCGCACGAAGTGCGCCCTATCAGTCAATGTTTCTTGATAATAGATAGACAGGCGAGCGCAGCGAGCTAACCCATTGTACGTGGGGTTGAAAGAGGCATGAGCGAAGCGAATGCAGCGCACGAAGTGCGCCCTAACAGTCAATGTTTCTTGATAATAGATAGACAGGCGAGCGCAGCGAGCTAACCCATTGTACGTGGGGTTGAAAGAGGCATGAGCGTAGCGAATGCAGCGCACGAAGTGCGCCCTAACAGTCAATGTTCTTGATAATAGATAGAGAGGCGAGCGCAGCGAGCTAACCCGTTGTACGTGGGGTTGAAAGAGGCATGAGCGAAGCGAATGCAGCGCACGAAGTGCGCCCTATCAGTCAATGTTTCTTGATAATAGATAGACAGGCGAGCGCAGCGAGCTAACCCATTGTACGTGTGGTTGAAAGAGGCATGAGGGAAGCGAATGCAGCGCACGAAGTGCGCTCTATCAGTCAATGTTTCTTGATAATAGATAGACAGGCGAGCGCAGCGAGCTAACCCATTGTACGTGGGGTTGAAAGAGGCATGAGCGAAGCGAATGCAGCGCACGAAGTGCGCCAACCAGATTAAGCTTCTTTTACTTGACGGGCTGGGGCGAACGAGCAAAGCGAGTGATGACCCCTAGTCTAATATTACTATTCTGCGGAGGTCACGTGATGACGCACTTTCTTGCCAAAAACAATAGATTCGACCCGAAACAATAGGTCGAACGCCCCAAAACAATGGGCCGAAACGGCGAACCGTGTGATCACAAAGGCTTTTTTGTATGAGGGTATATGGCAATGAAATTCACACTGAATGTTTAGTTTATTATTTTAACCAGGGTAATGGATTTTGTTTTTCGATTTTCTCCTGAAATTTTGAATTATTCCACAAATTATTCTACTAATTGTGCTATCACGAAAAAACTACGGTTTACGCTGGCGAAACTTCCAAATTCGCGTCGCGAACTCCCTTTTCGAACAGAGTATTCGCTGTTCATGTGACCCGTTTCGTCTTTTGCTGTAATTTGTTTGGCTCTTTCGCGACTTCACGTGAACAGTCACGCTTATTTCGTTATCATGCAAATTTGCCCTCGGGTTGAACAGCAGGTACTTTTGGAGAAGACGCGTGTTTTTGTTTTCAACACAAAGGATAACTCGGCGCCTTTCAAAGTGTTTTACGACCTGAAATATCTTTGTAAAGACTTGCTAATTGTTTGAGAGACCTCTGGAAAATTACAGGAAACAATTGAGAACACAGGTGATAGCTTTGTTTTGTTTTTTGAGTGAGATAGTTGTAGTTTAGGTAGTAATCCGCCATTGTTGCTTCGGCATGCTTGCGACGCTTAGGCCTAATGTAAACAAGCCCAAAGTTTTAATAAACAAATTATGATAAGGGGTTATCAGGCGAGCGCAGCGAGCCAAACTGTTGTAAGAGGAGTAGGCAGAGGCATGAGCGTAGGCGAATGCAGCGCACGAAGTGCGCCCTATCAATCAATGTTTCTTGATAATAGATAGACAGGCGAGCGCAGCGAGCTAACCCATTGTAAGTGGGGTTGAAAGGGGCATCAGCGAAGCAAATGCAGCGCACGAAGTGCGCCCTATCAGTCAATGTTTCTTGATAATAGATAGACAGGCGAGCGCAGCGAGCTAACCCATTGTACGTGGGGTTGAAAGAGGCATGAGCGAAGCGAATGCAGCGCACGAAGTGCGCCCTAACAGTCAATGTTTCTTGATAATAGATAGACAGACGAGCGCAGCGAGCTAACCCATTGTACGTGGGGTTGAAAGAGGCATGAGCGAAGCGAATGCAGCGCACAAAGTGCGCCCTAACAGTCAATGTTCTTGATAATAGATAGAGAGGCGAGCGCAGCGAGCTAACCCATTGTACGTGGGGTTGAAAGAGCCATGAGCGAAGCAAATGCAGCGCACGAAGTGCGCCCTATAAGTCAATGTTTCTTGATAATAGATAGACAGGCGAGCGCAGCGAGCTAACCCATTGTACGTGGGGTTGAAAGAGGCATGAGCGTAGGCGAATGCAGCGCACGAAGTGCGCCCTATCAATCAATGTTTCTTGATAATAGATAGACAGGGGAGCTAACCCATTGTAAGTGGGGTTGAAAGAGGCATGAGCGAAGCGAATGCAGCGCACGAAGTGCGCCCTATCAGTCAATGTTTCTTGATAATAGATAGAGAGGCGAGCGCAGCGAGCTAACCCATTGTACGTGGGGTTGAAAGAGGCATGAGCGAAGTGAATGCAGCGCACGAAGTGCGCCCTATCAGTCAATGTTTCTTGATAATAGATAGACAGGCGAGCGCAGCGAGCTAACCCATTGTACGTGTGGTTGAAAGAGGCATGAGTGAAGCGAATGCAGCGCACGAAGTGCGCTCTATCAGTCAATGTTTCTTGATAATAGATAGACAGGCGAGCGCAGCGAGCTAACTTATTGTACGTGGGGTTCAAAGAGGCACGAGCGTAAGCGAATGCAGCGCACGAAGTGCGCCAACCACAGGTGAGCGCAGCAAGCTAACCCATTGTATGTGGGGTTGAAAGGGGCATCAGCGTAAGCGAATGCAGCGCAAGAAGTGCGCCAACCACAGGCGAGCGCAGCGAGCTAACCCATTGTAAGTGGGGTTGAAAGAGGCATGAGCGAAGCGAATGCAGCGCACGAAGTGCGCCCTAACAGTCAATGTTTCTTGATAATTGATAGACAGGCGAGCGCAGCGAGCTAACCTACTGTAAGCGGGGTTAAAAGAGGCATGAGCGTAAGCGAATGCAGCGCACGAAGTGCGCAAATCAACGCAGTCAACCACAGGCGAGCGTAGCGAGCTAACCCATTGTACGTGGAGTTGAAAGGGGCATGGGCGCAAGCGAATGCAGCGCACGAAGTGCGCCAACCAGATTAAGCTTTTTTACTTGATGGGCTGGGGCGAACGAGCGAAGCGAGTGATGACACCTAGTTTATAACTAAACAGCTTTAAAAAATGCTCAAAGTGCTATATTTTATGTCACAATTACCATTGCAGTGGATATTATCACAATAACAATTTTATCCTTCACAGGTTCACTTGAAATAGATAATTTTCGCGAATACTGCTGCCGTAAGTTCATGTATTCAGTTCTGCATTATCTGCCTGCCTTTAGTCTTTCCTCTTCATTGTAAGAAAGATAATTATTATTCATTATCTGCAGAAAATAAAACTGTCTGATATTAATACATTAAAAGTATATATTATTGTAACATCAACAGAACTGTAGAGGCAAAATCAAACAACTGATAGCCTATTAACTCACCTTTCATTGAATGACAATATATTTATATATAGTGTAAACATGGATAGTGAAAATGAACTTGCCATCAATGATGAGCCTGCAGCAGTTGAGCCTGCAGCAGTTGAGCCTGGAGTAGTAAAAGAACCCACAGTGGTTTACTGTGGTGAGGAAACTAAGGTAACATTGACAAATACTTTCATCCATATATTGATAAATGTAAATAAATGTTATGCATAGATTATGAAACTGCTTTACAAGGAAAAACAATTTTATCCTATGCAAGTAACTGTTTCTAATATATTGTTCTCATATTAATCCTAGCTAATCAATTTTACTGACATTGGGTCACTAAAAAGGCAATGTGACTTCAAGTTCAGTGCCATTAAAAGAGGCACCAAATTTCATTTTGTCAGCATCCAGGATGGGCATTTAACAAAGGATGAAATAGCGTAAATTGCAATGCAATATTTCCATCTCATCTGTGTGTATAACATATTGCTTACTTTCAACTCCTTCTGTAACAATGTCTTTCTCTCTACAGGAAATCTGAAGAAATAAAAATAAAAATTATAGCAAAAAAAGATTCAAAAAATATAAAAAACCACAAAAAAATAAAGAAAATAAAGTAGAAGCGCACACGAGGTGCATGTGGGCAGATGTGCCCACAAAAGAAATTTTGTCTTTGGTAAGGGGCAGAGACAAAAAATAATTGTAACTGTTAATGTTTGTCTTTTGTTGGTGTTAATTTTTGTCTTTTGTTGGTTTTCTCTCAATGTTATTTGTTTGTTTTATTTCATTGTAAAATTGTCCATTATCCTGATAACAGTGAATAATAATAATATTGTGGAAAATTATAACAAGACTATTACCTTTGAAAAACCATGCATTTGGCCAACAAATATTTGCCACCAACAGTACCTTTAAACTCTTCTTTCATATGCTGTGACACACACCCTAAAAATTTGCAAGAAATGTATTTCAAAAACCCGTCTTTATAAATGAACTAGATGGCCTTTCGGAAGCGTAATAATGTCCTATAATTCAATACTTACCTGAAGAACAGTCAAAAATTGCCTCCATTAACATGGCGCTACACAAGTTATGCACCACCTAAGATGCACGAATAGTACATGTAATAATATGTAAAAAGAACAGAATCTTATATCATCTTCAAATACAGACAATGTGTCATAACTCTAGCATCGGTTTTTCTTACATGTGGCCTATTCTCAAGGGATTTTGTCAAATACTATACTTCCTAAAGTCTTATACGCTGGTAAAATGAATCAAAGCTTTCACAGAAACGCTACACATTTATTTTCAAGATGTATCTTGAAAGATCGCAATGATATAATACGCTTTGCAAATCCTACTTGCCATCGCCATTGGCCCACTCAGGAACAACAAAGATGAAAGAAAGGAAGGACGCACTAACAGCATGTTCTTTGTTCAGTTGAGGTTGCCCTGATTGTTAGCCAATCCAGCACAATCAGATAATTACGTCCAAACGAGGCTGCATAACAGTAGAATTCGTTGTATGATTCCGATTTATGCTATGTTTCCTCAACGTGGCAATTTTTCATCTTCGTACTCATGCTGTCCTAATATTTCATATTAGAACAGCATAAGCATAACATAATTCCGAAATCTTGGATCGCAACGGAACTTGATGCTGAAATAAGACAAAATAAACCTGAGAGAAACATTCATTTTGCCATAGCTGAGGAGTAAGTAGAGTTTACTTTTACTTTCACCCCATTCAAGTTGACATTTAAACTACAAGTTTCTTAGGCCAATTGTATTTCACTCATTCTCACTTTAATTAATTTAGCTTTAGCTAATAAATTAACTTTAATTTAGATTTAATTAATGTTTTGACAAAGAGTGTTTAATCCTGTAGCCACATGTTGCAGTCGCTTCTTTTCACTTTGTGGCTGCCTTCTTTGCCTTACCACCAGCCAAGCCCAATACTCCTATGAAACTTCTTTCACCATGCAATTCCCATCCCATTGATGATGATTATGAAGTATTTTTGCTTTAGTTATCCAAGGTGACAGGTGCTTATCCTTATGTTCTATATGATTGAAACCAATGTTAATCCAATCCCAGCTGTCGAAATCTTTGTACTTGATTTAATTACAAGTTTTTTTGTTACATTCTAATAACATTTCACCATCTGTTTTGTCTGTAATTTCATACTAAACAATATTAATTTCTTCATTTCTTTTTATATTGAGATACATTGAATCCACATCAAAGGAAAATTAAACTCAACAAATTATCTTTATTTCAGATTATTTCTCAACTTTCAAGGCCAAATCGACCCTGAAAGGAAATTATTGTTGCTTGAGTCAAATTTATTTTCGCTCTCAGGGTTTTTAATATATTCTAAATACTACGATACAATACAGTGAAGAAAGTCCCAATTGTTATTCCAGTTAAACAAAATCCCTAATTATGAAAGAGCAATTTTTCGATAACAACATATTCAGCTCCCAAGGGCTATCTTATCCAAATCAATTCTTTATTAACCTTGATAGTAATATACCAACATGTTAAATAGAATATAATTTGTCTCTTTCATTTTGTAGATCTACTGATGTACATCATTGTACAAATGCAAGTATTGGAGGCTTTATACCTATTGCTTTATCAAAAATCAATGCATCAGTATCATCTTATCATGGAAACAAAATCATACCTCTGTAAGTCAACATTAATTTCAATTCTGGATGCTCATCATAGATGATCCTTTACTGTTTATACCTATCCTATATTAGGGTCACAAAAGACCACATCCAAGTGTCAATCCATGCACTCAACTAATAGCAGGCTAATTGTTGTTGCCCCTAAAACAAAACAAACTTTTATGTTGCATCTTATCTACTCTACCATCACTACGAGGCTTAGATGACGAAAACGAGGCTGACCGCTAAAACTAATTTCCATGCATGTTAAACACTACAATCGTGACAATAGATAGACAGGGGAGCGAGGTCCAGCCAAACCACTGTACGTGGGGTCGGAAGAGGCATGAGCGTTAGCGAATGCAGTGCACGAAGTGCGCCAACCACATTAAACTTTTGTTACTTGAGAGACTCCGGGAAGCGAGCGCAGCGAGCGCCCCTGGCAGGTGACCTCACACGTGATCCGCCGACTGTGAACAATGCCCTATTGTTTCTTGAACAATCGACGTTCGAAAAAACAATGGCAACCTTCGACCAAACAATGGGATCAAAGGAGCGGGGGTTGATATCATAAAGGTCTTTTGGGGGTGCAAATAAGGGTGCAAATCAGCATAGAAATGATCGCTGCATTCTGCTGATGAAAGTAAACTATGTGGCTAATTTCTACTCCAAGCGGTTCGGGAGTTATGGCCAATTTTGTGGTGCGACTTTCTAGAAAGTTCGGTCGACCCAGTTAATGAGATGCAAAACGAGCAGGGAGAAGCACGTGCTTTTTCCGTTGAACGGGCGGCAACTTGCTCGGGTTTAAATGTCAATACGTGCCGGAAATCAATTGTAAAGACGTGTCAATTGTTGTCAGGACCTGTGGAGACAACTGGTGGACAATTATATCAAGGTATTTCCTTTTAATCAATTGTTTTCGGCTGAAAATAGCACGAGTTTGTTTTGTTTAACCTCACGTTTTTTGTTTTGAGGCAAGGGCCTAACAAAAACACGAGGACAATTTTGATTTTCTCGGGTCGTCCTGGGCCGATTTTGTCCATTTAAACTTTCGATAACTGTTTATTTACACAAGAACTACGGTTATCTGGCATTGTTTTTTTGTTTTGTCGATTTTCCCCTGTTTTTGGACAGTTTTAGCCGAGTTTGGGTTTTGCTGGAAAACACGAAATTTTCAGGCAACACGCGTGTGTTTTGCATTTGCGAAAATTAATTTTTAACCTGCCAAAACTTTGTTTTTTTCACCCAAATACTTTCGATAAATGTTCGCCAAGCTATTAGCTTCATGTTGTTACTTTCGTGGGGTGTGTAGGACAAAAATTGGCCACGTTAATTGAATTTGAAAGTTGGTGAATCGTGTTTAAATTGCTATTTTTTGCAGGGGTTTGATTTCAAGACTATCTTTGATCAAGAAAATCATGTCTTGAGCTTCAAAAATACCCAACTAATTTTGCGAAAAGCATTTCAAATGCACCCAATTACTTTCGATACTTATTCGCCAAGGTATCAGCTTCGTGTTGGTGTAATTTGAGTTAAAATGGACAAATTTTGACCAAGTTAGGGGAAATTTTGTGTTTTTAATGTTGGCTGATGAATAAATTTTTTCACGGCTTTTCTCTTGGGCTGCACTAAATACTCGCTTAAAATTCAAAACAACACTGTTAAGAAATGTGAATATTTTTATCGGATTCGCTGTTTTCTTAGCTACAGTTTGATATATTTTTTATTAGAGATTGAGTTTAAATTTTCCAGGATTGATTAAATTTTTGAAGGCAACTTTTTTTTTCCAACTTCACACTGAAGCTATCAACTTTCAGAAGGGGATTTCAGGGGGGCGGCAGGGCGGGCGCTGGGTGACCGCTTGCCAGGGGGAGGATTCGACCTCCCACCTTTACTTTCTTTAGAAATGTTGTGTCATATTGCATGTATCGTAGGTTATGTATGGTAGGGTATGTATTGTAGGGTATGTATTGTAGGGTATGTATTGTAGGGTATGTATGTAGGGTATGTATGGTAGGGTATGTATAGTAGGGTATGTATTGTAGGGTATGTATTGTAGGGTATGTATTGTAAGGTATGTATTGTAGGGTATGTATTGTAGGGTATGTATCGTAGGGTATGTATCGTAGGGTATGTATTGTAGGGTATGTTTTGTAGGGTATGTATTGTAGGGTATGTATTGTAGGGTATGTATCGTAGGGTATGTATCGTAGGGTATGTATCGTAGGGTATGTATCGTAGGGTATGTATCGTAGGGTATGTATCGTAGGGTATGTATCGTAGGGTATGTATCGTAGGGTATGTATTGTAGGGTATGTATTGTAGGGTATGTATTGTAGGGTATGTATTGTAGGGTATGTATCGTAGGGTATGTATCGTAGGGTATGTATCGTAGGGTATGTATCGTAGGGTATGTATCGTAGGGTATGTATCGTAGGGTATGTATTGTAGGGTATGTATTGTAGGGTATGTATCGTAGGGTATGTATCGTAGGGTATGTATCGTAGGGTATGTATCGTTGGGTATGTATCGTAGGGTATGTATTGTAGGGTATGTATTGTAGGGTATGTATTGTAGGGTATGTATTGTAGGGTATGTATCGTAGGGTATGTATCGTAGGGTATGTATTGTAGGGTATGTATTGTAGGGTATGTATTGTAGGGCATGTATTGTAAGGTATGTATTGTAGGGTATGTATTGTAGGGTATGTTATGTATGTATGTATGTATGTATGTATGTATGTATGTATGTATGTATGTATGTATGTATGGGCATGAGCGGGAGCGACTGCAGCGCACGCGTTCGTTTTTTCACTTGTCCCTCACTCACCTGGTATAGTATGTGGGCACAGTATGTAGGTATGTATGTTTTTATAGTACGTTTTTTCCTTTGTCCCTCTCCGGGGCACTCGCGTACGCTCGCTTCCCGGAGAGGGACAAGTGAAAAAACTTAATGTGGTTGGCGCACTTCGAGCAAAAGGCAAAACGTGTCACATGAAGAGCAAACGCTTTGTTCGAAATTGGAGTTCGCGACGCGAATTTGGAACTTTCGCCGGTGTAAACCATCGTTTTTTCGTGATAGCCAATTAGGCGAACTTTAAAAAAAATTTCCTGATCTTTTAGTCGAAGCTGTAAGCTCTCATATAGATAACTTTCAGGTTCAGCCGGCAAAGAACAGCTGACTCAAAAATAGGGCAGATTAAGGGCCTCAGAAAAAAGCCTTTATGGATACCTCGTTCACCGTTTCGGCCCATTGTTTTTGGGCGTTCGATCTATTGTTTCGGGTCGAATCTATTGTTTTTGGGAAGGAGAATGTGTCATCACGTCACTCAGTAGAACATATTTATTAGATGTTCGTATAGTATGGAGGTATAGTATGTTTGTATAGTTGGTATAGTATGTAGGCACAGTATGTAGGTATGTATGTTTTTATAGTATGTAGGTATAGTATGCAGGTCCAGTATGATTTTATAGTAGGCATAGTAGGTATAGTATGTTGGTATAGTATGTTTTATAGTAGGTATAGTATGTTGGTATAGTATAGGTATAGTATGTCTCTATAGTATGCCGTTATAGTAGCTATAATAGGTATAGTATGTATGTATGTATGTGTGTATTTAGGTATGTATGTATGTATGTATGTAGAGATGCTGAGTGCAGATCCTTGACTCTTTTCTTCTCGATATATAGGCATGTATGTATGTATGTATGTATGTATGTATGTATGTATGTATGTATGTATGTATAGTATGTATAGTAGGTATAGTATGACTTTATAGTAGGTATAGTAGGCATAGTATGTTTGTATAGTAGGCACAGTATGTATGTATTTAGGTATGTATGTATGTATGTATGTATGTATGTATGTATGTATGTATGTATGTATGTATGTATGTACGTATGTATGTATGTGTGGGCATGAGCGCGAGCAAATGCAGCGTGCGAAGCGCACCGACAAGATTAAGCTTTTTTTACCTGACGGGCTGGGGCGAACGAGCGAAGCGAGTGATGACCCAGTCTAATCTTACTATTCTGTTTTAGGTGAAACTCTGCCTAAAACAATAGGTTCGACCTGAAAGAATAGGTTGAATGCCTCAAAACAATGGGCCGAAATGGTGAATCGGTGATCAATAAGGCTTTTTTGAATGGGGGCGCACAAGGTTGGCACTTGCATGGAAAGGCTCCTTTCTGGAGTAGGCAAAAGTAATGGATTTTGTTTTTCGATTTTCTCCCCAATTTTTGAGCTATTCCATTAATTATTCTGCTAATTTTGCTATCACAAAAAAACGACGTTTACGCTGGCAAAACTTCCAAATTCCCGTCACAAACTCCATTTTCGAACAAAGTATTCGCTCTTCACGTGACCCGTTTCACATTTTCCTGCAATTTGATTGGCTCTTCTTGTGACCCACGTGAACAGTGACCCATTCTTCGTTATCATGCAACTTTACTCTCGGCTGGCAGCAGGTACTTGTGGGGAAGACCCATGTTTTTGTTTTGTACGCAAAAACTGAGGTGGACGCCTTTCAAAGTGTTTTACCAGCTGAATTTTCTTTGTAAGGAGCTCTTAATTGTTTGAAGACCCCTGGAGAGTTGCAGGAAACAATAGAGAACACAGGTGATAGCTTTGTCTTGTTTTTTGAATGAAATAGTTGCAGGTTTTGCAGTAGGCGACCGCCATTATAGCTTCGGCATGCTAACAATTTTTCCGGCCCTATTTGCACGATTTTCCCCATTTAAATTTTTGACAAGTGTTGTCTGATAACACAACTAAAATAATGTGTTGCTTTTTTTTTTTACATTTTACAAGAAAGTTGTTTTTCTCTCGAGAAGGAGCAATTTTTCTCACAATACGTGCTGTTTTTGCACTTGCAAAATTCAATTTTAGCCTGCCACAATTGATTATTTTTTACCTAAACACTTTCAATAATTGTTCACGCACATATTACCTTCATGTTGCTGCTTTTTGAGTTCAACTGGATCACTATTTGCCACGCTAAATACCATTTTCACTTGCTAAAGTGTGTTCAAAGGCTTTGCTTTAAACACGGCTCAGAAAATTCATTAAAACCACTTCCACTATGTATGTTTTTATAGTATGTGGGTATAGTATAGTATGACACTTTGGCATATTACACCAGCAAAGAAACAACGTTTATTAATTTCGCTCCATTGTTTTTGTTGAATGTCACACAATTATGCCACAATGAACTCAGCTTAATTTGATTGTTCTGGAGGTCAAATTGGACAGTTTGAAGTTGTCAAAAAAATCTTGTCCTAACAAAACATTTCATATAGAAATGTTTTGTTAGGACGAGATTTGGACTTTCACATTGTTGTAAATAATAGATAGATAATATCCCATTCTGGATAACCGACGCCCAATATCTAACTATTTGAGTAAAAAAACGAACAAAAATATTCGTTTTCTCGTAGAAAATCAGTGTCAAACTTGTTGCTTCAGTACGAGGAAAAAACGGGGTCCCTACTATGATGTCATAGTAGGTAGATCCCACTCCTCGAAGTGTGTCAAGAAAAATGGTGAAAGTGACGAAATATCGACACTTTCACACGTTATAACTCGTGAACTAGGCGTCAGATTTCAAAAATATTTTCAGATTTGAAATCAGCGTTGCAAGTTTTCCTGATATAAATAATAAAAAAAAGCTATAGTGGCACTTTAACACATGATGATTACGAAATGAGACGGTGATCCAAAATTTGTTGGGGTTTAAGGTGTAAAAACGGGGGTTAAAGTGATATCACTTGACGAAAAAGCCTCTGCGGAGAAGTAATTCGAATTTTTTGCACTCTGGGCTGTGGTATTGACTTCTGTTCCTGATTTTAACATAATTTGGCCAACAGCTGGTTAAAATAGTTCCAATACATCATGATTATTTGTTATTATGGGTCACATGATAAATTGCAAAAGTCAGAATTTCCGGATGTAAAACTTCAAAAAAGATAAAATGCGCACCTGGTCTTATGCAAAGTTATGAACAGTAAATACCAGATAACAAACATCTCGTTTTTCAGCAAATAATAGTTATCATTTTCTTGACATTATTAGGATGGTCACGTGACTCAGTTCACCATTCGCACTTAAAGTTATTTTTGTATTCATCAGCAACAAGCATGTAAAAATGTGTAATATGCACAATATCAACTGACCTGAACAGAAGCGTCTTTAGTGAATATTAAAATCTCTAATCATCCTCATCAGGCTCCTATTCACTCTTTTCCTCGTCATCATATGATACTTCATATTCATCTCGCAATAGTACTTCCTCTATGTCCTCCGGGAAAGCACAATCCATCCATTTGATTTCATTCATAGCCTCCAAACAATGATGTGCAAGATTAGATAGCTAAATTATTGCTTGGTCTGCTTGCTTTAATTAAGAGTTTTGCAAAAGGACTGTACTCTGACGGAGTCATTCAAGAAATTTTGGAGAGTATAGATGTGAGTTACTTTGCGACTCAGCGTTTCAAACTACTCACAAGAACCGAATCTATATTGTATTCACAAAAATATTAATCGACAACCTCGCAAAGGATCTGGACCCAAATGACCCCCTGTTTAGATGAAATTGAGACCAATTTCAAGTTTATATCCCACCTCATGATTTTCTGCTTATGGAATTACCCCAAGAAGCCATTTTAATTCTAAAACTTCCGTTGCTCTGGTGGTTAAATGTATAAAAGGAGCATTTCAAAAACAGTCATGGCAGCCATACTGATGACGTCACGCATGTTTCAGACGGGCTTTACAGCGTTATCAGAAGTCAAATCATATTGGTGTAATATACTTTTTTGCTCACGATGACAAGCTCTTTCAGATAGAGTAATTGGTTTATACAAATAAGGAAATTTTTTATAAACTTACCACGTGATATTACGTCATCGATCATGTGATAACCCCAAATTTTTCAGAATGTTACTCCAGCTTAAATTAACAGTTAAACATCATATAAATGGAATCCCCTTTAAAAATTTTAGTTACCCAGTTTGCTGGATGGTTACAAGGAATTCCCTGTCTATTATTGATACTGAGAAGTACAACGTTGCTATGAAATGCTGGAAGCCAAGTGGAAACTTGAACTTCCCCTGCACAAAAGGTAGAATATTTCAATTTAAATGGCTCAACATGTATCCCTGGGTGGCATATTCATGTGTACTTGATGGTGCACTCTTTATCAATTTTTTATTGTTTGGAGGAGAGAGTGGTCATAATTCCTCAAAACTCCAATTTCTATATAATGCTCTTCTTACTGCATCATCCAAAGAACAGGAGAGATTTCACAGCCACCCCAAGAAGTCGCCAATTCATTCCACAGCCACCATAAAGGCAACCCGAGTCCGTCTTGCCATGGAAAACCGCATTGAAGCAATAGCTCCAGTTAGACAACATTGCATCCCAACGACTACAGTTAAAAATGGAAAAGTTCAAACCGATTGCACAGGCCATTACTTTCTGCAGACGCCAAAACATTGCACTTTGTGGGCACAGAGATGATTCATTTGTCAACCGGTACAAATGACCCTGGAAATTTGCAAGAACTTTTTAACTTCCTTTCAGTGTATGGAAAAAACATCAAATTTAACCAGCATGTTTCTTCTACCCCAAGGAACGCAATATATGGCTCTAAAATGACGGAAAACACAATTCTGGCTATATGTGGTGACAAAATGCGCTGGGCTCAAAAATCGTTTCAGTTCTCCTAGTGTCCTAGGCAACCATATCTAGAAATGATGCTGTAACCTGTTTTGTTTTAATCCATTTTCTATCAACCTAAATTATAAAACTAATTGATTGTTGCTGAATTTGATTATTGTCAATAATTTGAAAATGCAAAGTTAACAATGCAAGATTTTATTTAATTTGCAGATATAGGCAATGTTGAACAGCTTGCAATGGTACTGCAATTCATCAACGACCAAGGGCTGATTCGAGAAGAATTTATTGGCTTTATGCCATGTGATCATGGTTTATCCGGGGAAGCTCTGTCTTTTTTTGTTTTGTTTTGTCATCTTATTTTAATTCCATATCTTTAATAGCTTTAAAGAAAAACTACGAATATTTAACTACCATAGTTTATTACGAATGAAGGTATAATTTAACGGCATACAATACAAGCATGGCCTTTACAAGCCGGCCTGCTCCACTGTTTTATTTGTCTCTTGAAAGTTTGGACATTTTCATCCAGTCTAAGTTCTTTTGGCAAAGCATTCCGGATTTGTGGTCCTCACGACAAAAAACTTGTCAAGCCAAAAGTTACTTGGTTTGGTCTATGAAGAATCAACTGTTTTGGATTCCTTGCTGACCTTGTTCTTCGTTTTAGTTTTAGAATGTTTTGTATAAAAGGGAGATTGAGCTTTGAGACAGTTTTATAAATTTCAGTACAGAGAGCTCTGATACGGCTGATCCTCATTGTGCATTTACTTGCTTTTAAAAGTAAGGTGTCATACGAGCTTTTAATGTTGTTAAAAAGAAATTTGAGAGCTCTTTCTTCGATCTTCTTAATTTTTTCAGAGGAAAAATGCCATATTAAGGGGTAGTAATTAAACCTCTAACATACAAAACTTTGGACCAATATCTTTTTGGCATCAAAGCACATGTAACCCTGAAATCTTTTTAATGCGTTTAGTTGTGCAGCTGCTTTTCTGCATAGATCAGAAATATGTTCATCAAAACCTGTTCATCAAATATGACCCCCAAAAGTTTTACTGTATTTTTACTTTTAGTTTTACTATTTGTAGTTTTACTGCATCCCATCTATGGTTATTGTTTTTCCAGTTGCGTCCTTCCTGTTGTTGGTAACAAGTAGGGCAAGAAATTTACCTGGGTTCGCAATCATTTGCTTCCTTTCCAACCAATCGATTGCAAAATTGGATGCTTGTTCTAAGATTCTAATCAGATTTGGCAAGGAGTTTGAAAAATCCGTCAAGGTGTTATCATCTGCGTAGTTATGCAAAGTTGCTTTCTTTATATAAAGAAAAATTCTCATTAATATATAAGTTAAATAAAATGGGACCAAGAACAGATCCTTGTGGTATGCCAGAGATCATAAGTTGGACAGTGCTGTAGCTGTTATTGATGGTCTTCGTTCCAGGTATGAATAAATATAAACAAGCACGTCCTGACGAAAGCCATAGGCAGACAATTTTGCAATCAGGAGATCATGCGGGATACAGTCAAATGCCTTTGAAAGGTCCATAAGAATGACCCCTAGGACATTATCGTTAGCAAGATTACGTCTCCATTCTTCAATCATTCTTACTAAAACATGTTGTGTTGTATTGATGTCTATATGCCGCTATGAACTGTGAAAGACAATGGTCAAGGTGAGGAGTGAGGTACTCCTTGATTATTTTACCGTACATTTTGGAAAAAGCGTTTAAGATGCTGACAGGTCGAAAGTTTTTCTCTGTGGTACGGACTGGTTCACCCTGGTACGATCATTGTTGCCGTAACTAACCTGAGATTGAGTTTGAAAAATTGTAGAGGTCAGGGATATATGGTGCTTCAACAAGGATACAAAGCCTTTGCCCTCAAGCTTGGTATGTGCACTGTGCTTCCCACCTTTCAAATCTTTGTTGCTTCTTCTTGTACCATTCCTATTGTTCGTAACAAGATGGGTGACATCTGTGTTGTTTCTGAGTTTTTCAATGTGCACCCAAACAGACACTCTATATTGGTGGATGAAGTCAAACCAATGCTACCAGGACAAACCATTCTCGTTTAATAGATGTATGTAGAGTGGTAGAGTGAGCTGGGTTGAACGCATTGATGGATTAGAACTATTCATAAAACTCTTCCTGGCTACTGTCAGCTCTCTTGAAGACTTGAAAAACAATTTTGATGGTACATGGAACACCGATTCAATTTGTGACGCATCTTCTTTATATCATGCAACAATTTCATTTCGGTTTATCATCTCTTTAGTTGCCATATCTAGATGCTTGCAAATAACCAGACCTCTTACACAACCGCTCCAATCTAGGGATGCGAATACCTTAAAGTGCACTTAAAAGTAAGTGTTCATCTGGCCATGATAACGCGATTTTGCAAAGAGATACATATTTGCCACAACTCTTGGTATGAAGAAGCTGTTGCACTAGCAGCAAGCATTGGGAAAATTCCAAGAAAGCCACGAACAGCTGTTCCTCAACAACATTGAAGCAATGTACCAGCAGACTCGTTAGTGAATACTTTTGGCGTCCTGTTTCTGCTCCATTCCTGAACCGCCTGTCGACACCAGCTTCAGCACGATTCGGTGCAAAACTTGTGTCTGCTTTTGATGGTTTTTATTGCTCACCTTCAGAAGTTTTTGTGCAGCAGATTGGAAATTGAAGCTCCATGAATATCTGTCCCTATATATTAATGATCTTCCAGAACCAAAGTATCTTGATACAGAACTGGATATGTGGCAAGAAGCTTGGATGCAATTGGAAAACTCTCCTCAGTATAGCGTCAAGTCACTATGACCATTGATTAACAAAGTCACATTCCCCAATATTTACGTTGGCTTTCAAATTCTGGCAACACAGCACAAAACACAGCAATTTCAACACTACGAAGGGTTAAAGCCTATATATGTAGTACAATGACACAAGAGCAATTAAATGCACTAGCTTTACTGCATGTGCGCAGAGAAATTAACATTAATATATCCTTTTCTCTATCAGATCTTAAAAACTACAAATACAGTGCAACTGTGCCAATCATAGCGGAGACAAATACACAAGGTAATCAAGCTTTCGCTATGGTTGACACTCACAATAACATTTAGAATATAGAAATAAGACACAATTATGAAAACGAATACGCAAAAATAAGATACAATGAAAAGTACAAGACGTAAGAGACATGAGCTGCTGCTTTTCAACTATTAACTATTATCCTCCCACAATCATTTCGTGTTTTCGAAAAATTTAATCGTTTCCTCCATACTGATTTTATTCGCATTTGGGTCCAAAACAGAACATCCAAAAAGGAGTAGATTACAAAGTGATTTTCAGTCCATATCGAAACTTTTACACCAGGAATGTCTTCGCGTTGACCAATAACACCTTGGCGTAATGCGTTATACTGTATTCAATCTCAGCACTTTTTGGGGGGTGCCTAATCGAGGGGGCCACTATTCGAGAGGGGCCTTTATTAAAAAGTAGAAAGCCTTTATTACAAGATCACAGCCTCTGTCATTGGGTGCAGAAAAGAGAAAAAGCGGTTTAGTTGTGCCTTGCTTTTATTGAGGAACAACGTAGAAAATGAAAGTTGCCATGGTTTTGCACAAAGAACTGATAGGCACAAAAGAAATGTGCCAACATATGGACATTATTGTAAAAGAATTTAAAACAATTGTTTTTGATACAACAATACACTACACCAACTTACAAAAATTGTTGTTTGGGGGCCTTTAATCCAGAAGGGGATTTATTTCAAAAGTTGGTAGCATAAGAGGGCGTTTATTCGAGGGGGCCTTTAATCCAGGGGGAGCATCTAATCGAGAAAATACGGTACGTAGGGCAGTGCATGAGAAAATTTTCATTATCTTCACTCACTATGCCGCAACAACATATAGGACGTAAACAGTGGAAATTGTGGTAAAATTTGTTCTCATTTAAATCACTAAATTTGAGTCGAAGTTTGTCAATCATTGAGTGGCAATGATATCATGAACATGAAATATTGGATTCCGCAATGGTCTTATTTTTGCTAAAAGTTTGTTTTTAAAGGGCTACTCCCACCACATTATTTTATTTCATTTTTGGGTAGTTCATGGCATAAAAACAGGTAATGCTCTTTTTAAATTTGGAAATTCCCTCATTAAAACCTCTTTTCACGGCTCCCAAAGTGCAATTTTCAGGCCATTTCTAAAAATGCCACACGATGTGAAATGATCTGGGGCAAGGTTGTCAGACTGGAATGGAAGAATGGAAGAATGGAAGAATGCCAGAGTGGAATCAACTTCTCTCTTTGGCTTCCATATGGATTACATATATAAAGCTTATTGACATCTCCCTGTGTGTTTCTCTTTAATTTTCGGCATTGTTAAGGGCTGAAAATCGACGCCAAAGCTGATGCAGTGACAATGGATTTTTTGCATGCAGTAGCATGCTTCCTAAAAGCGTTCAATTTTGAGATTTCACTGGCTTAGTCAGCAACTTTCAGTGAAAATGTCAGCAAATCAGTCGGCAAAGCATCCTATTGTTATCGGGAACAAGATCTCACAAGAACATATATGCAGTAATTAAATGAAATAAATATATACAACAATAAACTAATTAAAAATTGAAATGATGATGTAATCATTAGCCAATCAGAATAAATGTGTGAGTTAAATAATTGCGCTATTGAAGTTAATTACTAATCTAGAGTCAGTCTACTAAATTGTTCTATCAGTGAATTGATGTCATCACTAATTTCATTACTATATGTAAGTTCTTCTTCATCAATATATTGGCTTATATCACAATCACATTGTGCGAATCCATTCCATTCCCTTCTACACCTCTCGCAAATTGCTAGCACTGGTATGTCATCTGTATATACACTTAGCTCCAATAAGTATGGAAATGCCTGATGAAAAATGGCGTCTAGAAGTGGCCCTAGGCCTGAGCAAAAGAATTTACATAACATTGGAAGACTACCAAACGGGTTTCAATAGCGAATTTCTTTAGCACAAATATACTCAAAATTTCATAAATTTTCAAATGAAAACCTAATTTAAACTATATCATATTGTTTTACAATAATATTAAAAGAAAACTGCGAAGAGGTCTCTTAAAAAATGTTTACGAAAATTTAGCGAAGTGGAGTAATTAAAACGCCAATAATTATAATTTCTTTCACTCAAAGCCACGCAAATTCTCTCTCATTTAAAAGAGAATGTTTTAACATTTTAAAAAATATAAGAATTATTTAGGTAACTGTCTTGACCTTTTACAATTCACAGTTGAAGTATTTGTTTATCATTTTAGGAATTTGATTTGAGAAAACCTATTTTTCCGTAATTTTTTTTCCATAGTAACAAAAGATGGTTAAGCGCCATAACAAAAAGTCAGACATGGATATTCCTATAATTTGTTTCAAATATTATAATTTGATATAATTTTTGAGGGCTTAATGTTTTCTGAAGTGAACGAAAATTTTATTTTTTAAAACCCAATTTGAAATTTGAAAAACAAAACAAGTGCTTCTCAGGTTGTAAACAAAGACTTAAACCGTGAATTGTAAAAGGTCAAGATAGTTACCTAAATAATTCTTATATTTTTCAAAATGTTAAAACATTCTCTTTTAAATGAGAGAGAATTTGCGTGGCTTTGAGTGAAAGAAATTATAATTATTGGCGTTTTAATTACTCCACTTCGCTAAATTTTCGTAAACATTTTTAAGGGAGCTCTTCTCGGTTTTCTTTTAATGTTATTGTAAAACAATGTGATATAGTTTAAATTATGTTTTCATTTGAAAATTTATGAAATTTTGAGTATATTTGTGCTAAAGAAATTCGCTATTGAAACCCGTTTGGTAGTCTTACATTGTTATGTACATTCTTTTGCTCAGGCCTAGGGCCACTTCTAGACGCCATTTTTCATCAGGCGTTTCCATACTTATTGGAGCTAAGTGTAGGTGTGGTGTGAATTGGCACAGCTCTTGTCTATCAATAGCATCATCAATTAAACCATGAAGATTGAAGCTGAGGTTTTTTTCACCGTTCTTCCCCTTTAAGAGAATTATTGTGGAGCCCTTTTCAATCATTAGGAATGGTGGATAGTTCTTTCGTAATCCCTTTAGCAGAATTCTGAATATCAACACCAAGTTAATTTCACTCTCTAATCCAACATCAAAACCAGCATCAATACCACTATCAATGCTCACATCATCATCATCATCTTCATCATCTTCATCATCATTTGTTTGATGCCAATGACTTAACATTTCCTCCAACTCATTCATTTTTATTTCTTTTTTTTTTATATACTCGCTCTGAATAAGTTAATGGTTTTGATACATAACCATTTCTTCCAATTACGTACTCTGTGAAAGCTTCTTAGTATGTGTTCAAATGAGTCGGTGATGAATGATTTTCTTCACCTACATCAGCATTAAATGATTCAATGATTTCCTCATAATAAATTGAAGGTACATTTTCAAAGTCTATTACTTGATTAGTGAAAGGCATTGTTTTATTAAAGCGATACATGTTGCTAGTCATCTTCCAAGTTTCAAATGATGAAAATAACTTAAGTCACCTGTATATGTACACAATTCGAATGAAGATGATGTAATCATTCAAAGAAGGTTCGAGCCACAAAGTGATGCATGCGCAGTTGAGAGGTAGAAACATATAAGAATACACACAGTAATACTTTTTCTCAATTATCATTATCATCATTACTATCATTATTATTAAATTAGTTCATCATCCTCTTCATCATTTATTATAATAAATCTTTTTATGCTTTTATCCCTCAATGCATGTATGAAGATCTTCATAATCACTTCATCATTTTCATAACTTTCTTCATCACCATCATCATAACCTTCATCATTATTATTCGAACAGCGATGTTTTATACTTAAAAAAGGTGTCCAAAAAAAGTGTCCAACACACCGGACATTCAAATACCATTAATATGCCATTTTCAATATTTAGTACATTCATATTGTTCTTCTTCTTCTCAAACTCTAAAATAAACTAATCATAATCACTAATATTTGAAAGAATACCAGAACTTTCTAGAAAATGAAATACTATAATCTGATTGGCTAAAAATTACATCATCATTCGAATTTTGAAAGATGACATCATCATCACTCGAACCAAAAGAAGCTTCGAGAACATTCAAAAGAAGGTTCCAGAACATTCTAGAAAGATGTAAAAACTAGTTTAAACTGGTTTTACATTCGAAAGATGACGAATATTTGAACGTGGTAAAGGTATAAGAGAAGGAAATTATGGGCGTCTTCATCAACATTCAAAGAGATTTCGAGTAATCTATAAAAACGATGGATTTCATTTATTACCTCAGTAGCAAAGATGTTGTTAAGATTAGCACACATTATAATTAACGACTTTAGATAATTTCTACAAGAACAAAAAAAGATTTGCTCTTAGTCTATTTGAAGGAACATTTTAGAGATGTAATGGGCATTAATACAAAGGTTCAGGTTCGACACATATATCTTGGGAAAGTATACAAGAATTTACACAAGTTTATGGGATTTGCTCGAATAAGCGTTAATTTGGGTAGTCTACCACAAGCAAGGGATGCTGAAGATGGGCTGCTGATTGAAGAATCTCCGGTGAATGGAAAGACAGGATCAATGATACCTTGAAAACACTATTCAATAAAAGTTTTTCTAATGGAAATGGAAACTTGGGAAGGTTTGCTGTGATACTCCTTTGGATAGAGAAGCAAATTATCTATCATCAGAACAATACATTAGTAGTTTATGGGTGGATTGTTTACTTTATAACATTAAATATGATTGTGTTGTTAGAGAATGGGGAGATGTTGAAATTACACAAAATGATATCCTCATGTAAATGCTTGTTTTTATTTGTATGCATGGGTCTATATAAGGAATGTGCATCATTACAATAATGAAAATGGCACAAGGTCAGAGGGGAAGGAAGCGAATACATGCACGGTAGGGGAAGTTTACCAGAAAGCGATCCAGGAAGCTTGTAGGTAAGGGGCTCTTTAAGAATATACAAAATTGGATCGTGAAAACAGCTATTGCAGCAACACCACTACCAGGATTACAGCGAGAGTTGAAACCAACAATGTGGAAAAAGGGTTGGAAAAAACTAAAACCTCTACAGTTCATCCCTGGAGAACTTTGGAGGGCAAAGTGTCGAAAAAACAACGCGATAAGTGGGTATATGCAGATGAAGAATTTAAGAAATAGATTATAAGAGAAGGAGGAACGCTACAATTTAGTATCTATAATATAATCTCATGACTAGTATAGCAGCAAGTCCTGTAGCATCAATGCTGATAGACGATATGTTGAAGGATGATGGTGGAGTTGAAGCGACTAAACTAATGACGGATGGGGGAAAGTATAAAAGGGATAGAATACGAAAACGTGAAAGGAGAGGAGAGAGGAAGTCAACAAACATGGGTTCCGCGATAGCACATGTAGCAGCTAGACAAGCTATTAAACAAGCTGTAAGACAGGGTGGAAGAGCGATAGCACAACGAGTTAGTAAACAAGCTGTTAAGAAGATAGCATTGAGAGATGCTAAGAAAGCTGCAAAAGGTGGAGCAATCGTTGCAGCTGGATATGGTTTAGACACAGCTATCAGGAATATGCAAGGTGGCCGAAAGTGGAGGATGCGAAGGAAGCTGGTTCGAAAGAAGCAGATGAAAGGTAGATGAAGTGGGACTAGATCTACAAAAATAGCAAGAGTAAGAACCTAACATTTTAAATGAACAAAATTGAAAGAAATAGATGAACAAATCTCAGACAAACGGCTCATTTCCAATAAGAAGTTCGTGGAGATAGGAGCTCGAGAATAATTCACAATTGAACTAATATACAAAACTGACGGAGATGTCCTGGTCACATCCTCCCTTTACATAAAGAAACTCATTGATGATAAATATGCTCTGACTCGTTGAATTGTTACGGTGAATTGTTACCGTAAGATACTCGTGAAACAGAGAGGTTATCAGAAATTACTATGGACCCATCTAGACGGGACACGGGAGCAAACACAAGCATGCTCAAACTCTTGAAGGGATTAGCAAATAAGCACCTGAACTGAGCATCGCGGCCCGTGTAGATGGTCATTTTTTATCACTTTTTGTGAGCACGATTTTGAGGACATATGAAGTAGCCGCTTGGCCAAGTTGAGCACCTCACTGAGGTGCTCAACATTATTATTTCTATTGTTTCACTAATCTTCTATGCTAAAACTATCAAATGCAGATCACAGCAATCAGGCAGTTCAACAATATGTATACAATCTTGTTGTTCAAAATATTGATCTTGACAATCTTCATATAATTCATCGCTATCTTCCACGTCATTGAATTTGCTGTTTTGCAATACATCCCAAGCCAGCCATTTTGATAGAAGTTTCAATGTTGTTTGCATGTGTTGTTTTTTTAATGCGTTTGTATTTGAATGAAACAAATGAGCGCGACCATGATATACATGTTTACATGTTAATTTGCTTGTGGCTGATAGGTCTTATTTGGTGAGAATAGACCCTGTTGCAAAAATTGGAACATTTCAAGTCGGATACGCCTTAATTAGATAATTACATTATGCAGCACGCTGGGTTAGATGGCCTTGGTCATGTTTCAAGCTCTCGTGTAGATGGACCTTATGACCTTGATTTTAATTATAGTCAGCTTGATTTTCTGTGATTTTCTTTTCTTCTTGTTGTCTGCTCCAGTGATACTTTTACGTTCAGCAGTTCGGCAAGTCTTCATCAGGTCAGTTCAGGCTGATAACTGATCTATCGTCTCCACATTCCGATAGCGTGAATGACTTGATCCCACAATCTGAGGCAGCTGTTTCTTATGCGGGCATCCCAGAAGCAATTTCTCTTATTCTGCAGTTGGGAACAGGGGCACTAATAGCTAAGTTTGATACTCAACGGGCATATCAACTGTTGCCTGTGTGTCAAGAGCATTGCTATTTGCTGGGTATGTGCTAGAAAGGAAATTTTTTACATCACTTTAGCACTGCCTTTTGGTTTGCGGTCGGCCCCAAGGATTTTTACTCAATTTGCGGATAGTTTATGCTTCGTTCTCAGGCATGAAGCGAATATTCTGCATGTTCAGCATTACCTAGATGATTTCTTTCTGGCTGGTCCAGCGGTCTCTCCGCTGTGCGAGAGGAAGGCTGTGTGTTCGATACTGAAGCTTTGTAATTGCATTTACCGGATGAAGAAAGGATAATTAAGATCAGAGCACAGTTGAGTTCTTGGGATCAACAAAAATCTGGTACCAAGATTGACTTGTTATCATTCATTGCCAGCCTTCAACATTGCTGTCAAGCCATTGTTCTTGGTAGAACTTTTCTTTGGCCTTCGATTGACATGGCCTCTTCGGTAGCTGAATTGCATCATTTTGTCCGGCTCTCCATCTGGGAATGGGATGATCTTCCTTGGGGTTTAGGCTACTGCTCACCTGGAACGGTAAAAACTTATTTCTTTTCCCTTCATGGGACAGCATTCCCTGCCTTTCTGTAATATCTGCTTCATTAATGTTAGTGGTTGCTATGTCTGCGATTCTGGCTGCTGCTTTTGCCCCTTATAATGCCTTTGGGCCATGCTTTTGCCTGCTGGCCTTTGCTATGTATGCGTGCCATGTACTTTGCCTTCGGGCCATGCATATATTATCATAATAATACCAATGATGAGTTTGGTTTTCGGGCCATTCGTCTGCCTTCAGGCCTTGCTTTGCTTTCGGACCTAGCTGGGACTCTTCGGACCATGCTGCTGGCTTTGGGCCTTTTATAATGCCTTCGGGTCATGCTTTTGCCTTCTAGCCTTGATATGTATGCGTTCCATGTATTTAGCCTCCGGGCCATGCGTATATGATCATAATAATGCTAATGATAAGTTGTGGTCTTCGGGCCATTTGTTGCCTTTGGGCCACGTGTCTATTATCATAATAATACTAAGGGTAAGTTCGGTCTTCCGGCCCTTCGTCTCCCTTTGCTTTTGCCTTCGGGCCTTGCTTTTGCCTTCGGGCCATGCATATATTATCATAATAATATTAATGGTAAGTTTGGTCTTCGGGCTTTTTGTTTGCCTTTGGGCCTTGTTTTTGCCTTCGGGACATGCGTATATTATCATAATAATACTAATGATAAGCTTGGTCTTCCGACCATTTGTTTGCCTTCGGGCATGCTGTTGCCTTCGGGCAATGCGCATATTATCATAATAATACTAATGGTAAGTTTGATCGTCGGGCCATTTGTTTGCCTTCGGTCCTTGTTTTTTTGCCTTCGGGCTATGCGTATATTATTATAATAATACTAATGATAAATTTGGTCTTCCAGCCATTTGTTTGCCTTCGGGCCTTGCGTTTGCCTTCGGGCCATGCTGTTGACTTCGGGCCATGCCTTTGCCTTCGGGCCATACCGTTGCCTTCGGGCCATGCGTATATTATCATAATAAAACTAATGGTAAGTTTGGTCTTCGGGCCATTTGTTTGCCTTCGGGCCTTGTTTTTGCCTTCGGGCCATGCGTATATTATCATAATAATGCTCATGAGAAGTTTTGTCTTCGGGCCATTTGGTTGCCTTTGGGCCACGTGTCTATTATCATAATAATACTAAGGGTAAGTTTGGTCTTTGGGGCATTCGTCTCCCTTTGGGCCTTGCTTTTGCCTTTGGGCCATGAATATATTATCATAACAATACTAATGGTAGGTTTGGTCTTCTGGCCATTTGTTTGCCTGCAGGCCTTGTTTTTGCCTTCGGGCCATGCGTATATTATCATAATAATACTACTGATAGGTTTGGTCTTCAGGCCATTTGTTTGCCTTCGGGCCATGCGTATATTATCATAATAATACTGATGGTAAGTTTGATCGTCGGGCCATTTGTTTGCCTTCGGGCCTGCTGTTGCCTTCGGGCAATGCGTATATTATCATAATAATACTAATGGTAAGTTTGGTCTTGGGGCCATTTGTTTGCCTTCGGGCCTTGTTTTTGCCTTCGGGCCATGCGTATATTATCATAATAATGCTCATGAGAAGTTTGGTCTTCAGGCAATTTGGTTGCCTTTGGGCCACGTGTCTATTATCATAATAATACTAAGGGTAAGTTTGGTCTTTGGAGCATTTGTCTCCCTTTGGGCCTTGCTTTTGCCTTTGGGCCATGCATATATTATAATAACAATACTAATGATAAGTTTGGTCTTCGGGCCATTTGTTTGCCTGCAGGCCTTGTTTTTGCCTTCGGGCCATGCGTATATTATCATAATAATACTACTGATAGGTTTGGTCTTCAGGCCATTTGTTTGCCTTCGGGCCATGCGTATATTATCATAATAATACTGATGGTAACTTTGGTCTTCGGGCCATTTGTTTGCCTTTGGGCCTTGCTTTTGCCTTTGGGCCATGCACATATTATCATAACAACTAGCCGGGGGCGCTCGCGTTCGCTCGCTTCCCGGAGGGGGGCAAGTGAAAAAAACTTAATTTGGTTGGCGCACTTCGTGCGCTGCATTCGCTTGCGCTCATGCCTCTTTGAACGTCACGTACAATGGGTTAGCTCGCTGCGCTCGCCTGTGGTTGGCGCACTTTGTGCGCTGCATTCGCTAACGCTCATGCCTCTTTGAACCCCACTTACAACGGGTTAGCTCGCTGCGCTCGCCTGTGGTTGGCACACGATAGCACATGTAGCAGCTAGACAAGCTATTAAACAAGCTGTAAGACAGGGTGGAAGAGCGATAGCACAACGAGTTAGTAAACAAGCTGTTAAGAAGATAGCATTGAGAGATGCTAAGAAAGCTGCAAAAGGTGGAGCAATCGTTGCAGCTGGATATGGTTTAGACACAGCTATCAGGAATATGCAAGGTGGCCGAAAGTGGAGGATGCGAAGGAAGCTGGTTCGAAAGAAGCAGATGAAAGGTAGATGAAGTGGGACTAGATCTACAAAAATAGCAAGAGTAAGAACCTAACATTTTAAATGAACAAAATTGAAAGAAATAGATGAACAAATCTCAGACAAACGGCTCATTTCCAATAAGAAGTTCGTGGAGATAGGAGCTCGAGAATAATTCACAATTGAACTAATATACAAAACTGACGGAGATGTCCTGGTCACATCCTCCCTTTACATAAAGAAACTCATTGATGATAAATATGCTCTGACTCGTTGAATTGTTACGGTGAATTGTTACCGTAAGATACTCGTGAAACAGAGAGGTTATCAGAAATTACTATGGACCCATCTAGATGGGACACGGGAGCAAACACAAGCATGCTCAAATTCTTGAAGGGATTAGCAAATAAGCACCTGAACTGAGCATCGCGGCCCGTGTAGATGGTCATTTTTTATCACTTTTTGTGAGCACGATTTTGAGGACATATGAAGTAGCCGCTTGGCCAAGTTGAGCACCTCACTGAGGTGCTCACCATTATTATTTCTATTGTTTCACTAATCTTGTAGGCTAAAACTATCAAATGCAGATCACAGCAATCAGGCAGTTCAACAATATGTATACAATCTTGTTGTTCAAAATACTGATCTTGACAATCTTCATATAATTCATCGCTATCTTCCACGTCATTGAATTTGCTGTTTTGCAATACGTCCCAAGCCAGCCATTTTGATAGAAGTTTCAATGTTGTTTGCATGTGTTGTTTTTTTAATGCGTTTGTATTTGAATGAAACAAATGAGCGCGACCATGATATACATGTTTACATGTTAATTTGCTTGTGGCTGATAGGTCTTATTTGGTGAGAATAGACCCTGTTGCAAAAATTGGAACATTTCAAGTCGGATACGCCTTAATTAGATAATTACATTATGCAGCACGCTGGGTTAGATGGCCTTGGTCATGTTTCAAGCTCTCTTGTAGATGGACCTTATGACCTTGATTTTAATTATAGTCAGCTTGATTTTTTGTGATTTTCTTTTCTTCTTGTTGCCTGCTCCAGTGATACTTTTACGTTCAGCAGTTCGGCAAGTCTTCATCAGGTCAGTTCAGGCTGATAACTGATCTATCGTCTCCACATTCCGATAGCGTGAATGACTTGATCCCACAATCTGAGGCAGCTGTTTCTTATGCGGGCATCCCAGAAGCAATTTCTCTTATTCTGCAGTTGGGAACAGGGGCACTAATAGCTAAGTTTGATACTCAACGGGCATATCAACTGTTGCCTGTGTGTCAAGAGCATTGCTATTTGCTGGGTATGTGCTAGAAAGGAAATTTTTTACATCACTTTAGCACTGCCTTTTGGTTTGCGGTCGGCCCCAAGGATTTTTACTCAATTTGCGGATAGTTTATGCTTCGTTCTCAGGCATGAAGCGAATATTCTGCATGTTCAGCATTACCTAGATGATTTCTTTCTGGCTGGTTCTCCGCTGTGCGAGAGGAAGGCTGTGTGTTCGATACTGAAGCTTTGTAATTGCATTTACCGGATGAAGAAAGGATCATTAAGATCAGAGCACAGTTGAGTTCTTGGGATCAACAAAAATCTGGTACCAAGCTTGACTTGTTATCATTCATTGCCAGCCTTCAACATTGCTGTCAAGCCATTGTTCTTGGTAGAACTTTTCTTTGGCCTTCGATTGACATGGCCTCTTCGGTAGCTGAATTGCATCATTTTGTCCGGCTCTCCATCTGGGAATGGGATGATCTTCCTTGGGGTTTAGGCTACTGCTCACCTGGAACGGTAAAAACTTATTTCTTTTCCCTTCATGGGACAGCATTCCCTGCCTTTCTGTAATATCTGCTTCATTAATGTTAGTGGTTGCTATGTCTGCGATTCTGGCTGCTGCTTTTGCCCCTTATAATGCCTTTGGGCCATGCTTTTGCCTGCTGGCTTTTGCTATGTATGCGTGCCATGTACTTTGCCTTCGGGCCATGCATATATTATCATAATAATACCAATGATGAGTTTGGTTTTCGGGCCATTCGTCTGCCTTCAGGCCTTGCTTTGCTTTCGGACCTAGCTGGGACTCTTCGGACCATGCTGCTGGCTTTGGGCCTTTTATAATGCCTTCGGGTCATGCTTTTGCCTTCTAGCCTTGATATGTATGCGTTCCATGTATTTAGCCTCCGGGCCATGCGTATATGATCATAATAATGCTAATGATGAGTTGTGGTTTTCGGGCCATTTGTTGCCTTTGGGCCACGTGTCTATTATCATAATAATACTAAGGGTAAGTTCGGTCTTCGGGCCCTTCGTCTCCCTTTGCTTTTGCCTTCGGGCCTTGCTTTTGCCTTCGGGCCATGCATATATTATCATAATAATATTAATGGTAAGTTTGGTCTTCGGGCTTTTTGTTTGCCTTTGGGCCTTGTTTTTGCCTTCGGGACATGCGTATATTATCATAATAATACTAATGATAAGCTTGGTCTTCCGGCCATTTGTTTGCCTTCGGGCATGCTGTTGCCTTCGGGCAATGCGCATATTATTATAATAATACTAATGGTAAATTTGATCTTCGGGCCATTTGTTTGCCTTCGGTCCTTGTTTTTTTGCCTTCGGGCTATGCGTATATTATTATAATAATACTAATGATAAATTTGGTCTTCCAGCCATTTGTTTGCCTTCGGGCCTTGCGTTTGCCTTCGGGCCATGCTGTTGACTTCGGGCCATGCCGTTGCCTTCGGGCCATACCGTTGCCTTCGGGCCATGCGTATATTATCATAATAAAACTAATGGTAAGTTTGGTCTTCGGGCCATTTGTTTGCCTTCGGGCCTTGTTTTTGCCTTCGGGCCATGCGTATATTATCATAATAATGCTCATGAGAAGTTTGGTCTTCGGGCCATTTGGTTGCCTTTGGGCCAAGTGTCTATTATCATAATAATACTAAGGGTAAGTTTGGTCTTTGGGGCATTCGTCTCCCTTTGGGCCTTGCTTTTGCCTTTGGGCCATGAATATATTATCATAACAATACTAATGGTAAGTTTGGTCTTCGGGCCATTTGTTTGCCTGCAGGCCTTGTTTTTGCCTTCGGGCCATGCGTATATTATCATAATAATACTACTGATAGGTTTGGTCTTCAGGCCATTTGTTTGCTTTCGGGCCATGCGTATATTATCATAATAATACTGATGGTAAGTTTGATCGTCGGGCCATTTGTTTGCCTTCGGGCCTGCTGTTGCCTTCGGGCAATCCGTATATTATCATAATAATACTAATGGTAAGTTTGATCGTCGGGCCATTTGTTTGCCTTCGGTCCTGCTGTTGCCTTCGGGCACTGCGTATATTATCATAATAATACTAATGGTAAGTTTGGTCTTGGGGCCATTTGTTTGCCTTGGGGCCTTGTTTTTGCCTTCGGGCCATGCGTATATTATCATAATAATACTGATGGTAAGTTTGGTCTTCGGTCCATTTGTTTGCCTTTGGGCCTTGCTTTTGCCTTTGGGCCATGGACATATTATCATAACAATACTAAAGGTAAGTTTGGTCTTTGGGCCATTTGTTTGCCTTCGGGCCTTTTTTTGCCTTCGTGCCATGCGTATATTATCATAATAATGCTCATGAGAAGTTTGGTCTTTGGGCCATTTGTTTGTTTTGGGCCACGGGTCTATTATCATAATAATACTAAAGGTAGGTTTGGTCTCTGGGCCATTCGTCTCACTTTGGGCCTTGCTTTTGCCTTTGGGCCATGCATATATTATCATAACAATACTAATGGTAAGTTTGGTCTTCGGGCCATTTGTTTGCCTTCGGGCCTTTTTTTGCCTTCGTACCTTGCGTATATTATCATAATAATGCTCATGAGAAGTTTGGTCTTTGGGCCATTTGGTTGCTTTTGGGCGACGCGTCTATTATCATAATAATACTAAGGGTAAGTTTGGTCTTTGGGCCATTCGTCTCCCTTTGGGCCTTGCTTTTGCGTGTGGGCCATGCATATATTATCATAACAATACTAATGGTAAGATTGATCGTCGGGCCATTTGTTTGCCTTCGGTCCTTGTTTTTTTGCCTTCGGGCTATGCGTATATTATTATAATAATACTAATGGTAAGTTTGGTCTTCGGGCCATTTGTTTGCCTTCGGGCCTTGTTTTTGCCTTAGGGCCATGCGTTTATTATCATAATAATGCTCATGAGATTTTTGGTCTTCGGGCCAATTGGTTGCCTTTGGGCCACGTGTCTATTATCATAATAATACTAAGGGTGAGTTTGGTCTTTGGGGCATTCGTCTCCCTTTGGGCCTTGCTTTTGCCTTGGGGCCATGCATATATTATCATAACAATACTAATGGTAAGTTTGGTCTTTGGGCCATTTGTTTGCCTGCAGGCCTTGTTTTTGCCTTCGGGCTATGCGTTTGCCTTCGTGCCATGCTGTTGCCTTCGGGCCACGCCGTTGCCTTCAGGCCATACCGTTGCCTTCGGGTCCATGCGTATATTATCATAATAAAACTAATGGTAAGCTTGGTCTTCGGGCCATTTGTTTGCCTTCGGGCCTTGTTTTTGCCTTCGGGCCATGCGTTTATTATCATAATAATGCTCATGAGAAGTTTGGTCTTCGGGCCATTTGGTTGCCTTTGGGCCACGTGTCTATTATCATAATAATACCAAGGATAAGTTTGGTCTTTGGGGCATTCGTCTCCCTTTGGGCCTTGCTTTTGCCTTTGGGCCATGCATATATTATCATAACAATACTAATGGTAAGTTTGGTCTTCGGGCCATTTGTTTGCCTGCAGGCCTTGCTTTTGCCTTCGGGCCATGCGTATATTATCATAATAATACTACTGATAGGTTTGGTCTTCAGGCCATTTGTTTGCCTGCGGGCCATGCATATATTATCATAATAATACTATTGATAAGTTTGGTCTTCAGGCCATTTGTTTGCCTTCAGGCCTTGTTTTTGCCTGCGGGCCATGCATATATTATCATTATAATACTACTGATAGGTTTGGTCTTCAGGCCATTTGTTTGCCTTCGGGCCATGCGTATATTATCATAATAATACTAATGGTAAGTTTGGTCTTCGGGCCATTTGCTTGCCTGCAGGCCTTGTTTTTGCCGTCAGGCCTTGCGTATATTATCATAATAATACTACTGATAGGTTTGGTCTTCAGGCCATTTGTTCGCCTTCCGGCCATGCGTATATTATCATAATAATAATGACGGTAAGTTTGGTCTTTGGGCCATTTGTGTGCCTTTGGGCCTTGCTTTTGCCTTTGGGCCATGCACATATTATCATAACAATACTAATGGTAAGTTTGGTCTTCGGGCCATTTGTTTGCCTGCAGGCCTTGTTTTTGCCTTCGGGCCATGCGTATATTATCATAATAATACTACTGATAGGTTTGGTCTTCAGGCCATTTGTTTGCCTTCGGGCCATGCCTATATTATCATAATAATACTGATGGTAAGTTTGGTCTTCGGGCCATTTGTTTGCTTTTGGGCCTTGCTTTTGCCTTTGGCCCATGCACATATTATCATAACAATACTAATGGTAAGTTTGGTCTTCGGGCCATTTGTTTGCCTTCGGGCCTTGTTTTTGCCTTCGTGCCATGCGTATATTATCATAACAATGCTCATGAGAAGTTTGGTCTTCGGGCCATTTGGTTGCCTTTGGGCCACGTGTCTATTATCATAATAATACTAAGGGTAAGTTTGGTCTTTGGGCCATTCGTCTCCCTTTGGGGCTTGCTTTTGCCTTTGGGCCATGCATATATTATCATAACAATACTAATGGTAAGTTGGTCTTCGGGCCATTTGTTTGCCTGCAGGCCTTGTTTTTGCCTTCGGGCCATGCGTATATTATCATAATAATACTACTGATAGGTTTCGTGTTCAGGCCATTTGTTTGCCCTCGGGCCATGCGTATATTATCATAATAAAACTAATGGTAAGTTTGGTCTTCGGGCCATTTGTTTGCCTTCCGGCCTTGTTTTTGCCTTCGGGCCATGCGTTTATTATCATAATAATGCTCATGAGAAGTTTGGTCTTCGGGCCATTTGGTTGCCTTCGGGCCATGCGTATATTATCATAATAAAACTAATGGTAAGTTTGGTCTTCGGGCCATTTGTTTGCCTGCGGGCTTTGTTTTTGCCTTCGGGCCATGCGTTTATTATCATAATAATGCTCATGAGAAGTTTGGTCTTCGGGCCATTTGGTTGCCTTTGGGCCACGTGTCTATTATCATAATAATACTAAGGGTAAGTTTGGTCTTTGGGGCTTTCGTCTCCCTTTGGGCCTTGCTTTTGCCTTTGGGCCATGCATATATTATCATGACAATACTAATGGTAAGTTTGGTCTTCGGGCCATTTGTTTGCCTTCAGGCCTTGTTTTTGCCTTCGGGCCATGCGTATATTATCATAATAATGTTGTTGAGAACTTTGGTCTTTGGGCCATTTGGTTGCTTTTGGGCCACGCCTCTTTTATCATAATAATACTTAGGGTAATTTTGGTCTTTGGGCCATTCGTCTCCTTTTGGGCCTTGCCTTTGCCTTTGGGCCATGCATATATTATCAGAACAATACTAATGGTAAGTTTGGTCTTCGGGCCATTTGTTTGCCTGCAGGCCTTGTTTTTGCCTGCGGGCCATGCATATATTATCATAATAATACTATTGATAAGTTTGGTCTTCGGGCCATTTGTTTGCCTGCAGGCCTTGTTTTTGCCTGCGGGCCATGCATATATTATCATTATAATACTACTGATAGGTTTGGTCTTCAGGCCATTCGTTTGCCTTCGGGCCATGCGTATATTATCATAATAATACTAATGGTAAGTTTGGTCTTCGGGCCATTTGCTTGCCTGCGGGCCTTGTTTTTGCCTTCGGGCCATGCGTTTATTATCATAATAATGCTCATGAGAAGTTTGGTCTTCGGGCCATTTGGTTGCCTTTGGGCCACGTGTCTATTATCATAATAATAATGATGGTAAGTTTGGTCTTTGGGCCATTTGTGTGCCTTTGGGCCTTGCTTTTGCCTTTGGGCCATGCACATATTATCATAACAATACTAATGGTAAGTTTGGTCTTCGGGCCATTTGTTTGCCTGCAGGCCTTGTTTTTGCCTTCGGGCCATGCGTTTATTATCATAATAATGCTCATGAGAAGTTTGGTCTTCGGGCCATTTGGTTGCCTTTGGGCCACGTGTCTATTATCATAATAATACTAAGGGTAAGTTTGGTCTTTGGGGCATTCGTCTCCCTTTAGGCCTTGCTTTTGCCTTTGGGCCATGCATATATTATCATAATAATACTATTGATAAGTTTGGTCTTCAGGCCATTTGTTTGCCTTCAGGCCTTGTTTTTGCCTGCGGGCCATGCGTATATTATCATTATAATACTACTGATAGGTTTGGTCTTCAGGCCATTCGTTTGCCTTCGGGCCATGCGTATATTATCATAATAATACTAATGGTAAGTTTGGTCTTCGGGCCATTTGTTTGCCTGCAGGCCTTGTTTTTGCCTTCGGGCCATGCGTTTATTATCATAATAATGCTCATGAGAAGTTTGGTCTTCGGGCCATTTGGTTGCCTTTGGGCCACGTGTCTATTATCATAATAATACTAAGGGTAAGTTTGGCCTTTGGGGCATTCGTCTCCCTTTGGGCCTTGCTTTTGCCTTTGGGCCATGCATATATTATCATAATAATACTATTGATAAGTTTGGTCTTCAGGCCATTTGTTTGCCTTCAGGCCTTGTTTTTGCCTTCGGGCCATGCGTATATTATCATAATAATGTTGTTGAGAACTTTGGTCTTTGGGCCATTTGGTTGCTTTTGGGCCACGCCTCTTTTATCATAATAATACTAAGGGTAATTTTGGTCTTTGGGCCATTCGTCTCCTTTTGGGCCTTGCCTTTGCCTTTGGGCCATGCATATATTATCAGAACAATACTAATGGTAAGTTTGGTCTTCGGGCCATTTGTTTGCCTGCAGGCCTTGTTTTTGCCTGCGGGCCATGCATATATTATCATAATAATACTATTGATAAGTTTGGTCTTCGGGCCATTTGTTTGCCTGCAGGCCTTGTTTTTGCCTGCGGGCCATGCGTATATTATCATTATAATACTACTGATAGGTTTGGTCTTCAGGCCATTCGTTTGCCTTCGGGCCATGCGTATATTATCATAATGATACTAATGGTAAGTTTGGTCTTCGGGCCATTTGCTTGCCTGCGGGCCTTGTTTTTGCCTTCGGGCCATGCGTTTATTATCATAATAATGCTCATGAGAAGTTTGGTCTTCGGGCCATTTGGTTGCCTTTGGGCCACGTGTCTATTATCATAATAATAATGATGGTAAGTTTGGTCTTTGGGCCATTTGTGTGCCTTTGGGCCTTGCTTTTGCCTTTGGGCCATGCACATATTATCATAACAATACTAATGGTAAGTTTGGTCTTCGGGCCATTTGTTTGCCTGCAGGCCTTGTTTTTGCCTTCGGGCCATGCGTTTATTATTATAATAATGCTCATGAGAAGTTTGGTCTTCGGGCCATTTGGTTGCCTTTGGGCCACGTGTCTATTATCATAATAATACTAAGGGTAAGTTTGGTCTTTGGGGCATTCGTCTCCCTTTGGGCCTTGCTTTTGCCTTTGGGCCATGCATATATTATCATAATAATACTATTGATAAGTTTGGTCTTCAGGCCATTTGTTTGCCTTCAGGCCTTGTTTTTGCCTGCGGGCCATGCGTATATTATCATTATAATACTACTGATAGGTTTGGTCTTCAGGCCATTCGTTTGCCTTCGGGCCATGCGTATATTATCATAATAATACTAATGGTAAGTTTGGTCTTCGGGCCATTTGTTTGCCTGCAGGCCTTGTTTTTGCCTTCGGGCCATGCGTTTATTATCATAATAATGCTCATGAGAAGTTTGGTCTTCGGGCCATTTGGTTGCCTTTGGGCCACGTGTCTATTATCATAATAATACTAAGGGTAAGTTTGGCCTTTGGGGCATTCGTCTCCCTTTGGGCCTTGCTTTTGCCTTTGGGCCATGCATATATTATCATAATAATACTATTGATAAGTTTGGTCTTCAGGCCATTTGTTTGCCTTCAGGCCTTGTTTTTGCCTGCGGGCCATGCGTATATTATCATTATAATACTACTGATAGGTTTGGTCTTCGGGCCATTTGGTTGCCTTTGGGCCACGTGCCTATTATCATAATAATACTAAGGGTAAGTTTGGTCTTTGGGGCATTCGTCTCCCTTTGGGCCTTGCTTTTGCCTTTGGGCCATGCATATATTATCTTAACAATACTAATGGTAAGTTTGGTCTTCGGGCCATTTGTTTGCCTTCGGGCCTTGTTTTTGCCTTCGTGCCATGCGTATATTATCATAAAAATGCTCATGAGAAGTTTGGTCTTTGGGCCATTTGGTTGCTTTTGGGCCACGCCTCTTTTATCATAATAATACTAAGGGTAATTTTGGTCTTTGGGCCATTCGTCTCAATTTGGGCCTTGCCTTTGCCTTTGGGCCATGCATATATTATCAGAACAATACTAATGGTAAGTTTGGTCTTCGGGCCATTTGTTTGCCTGCAGGCCTTGTTTTTGCCTGCGGGCCATGCATATATTATCATAATAATACTATTGATAAGTTTGGTCTTCAGGCCATTTGTTTGCCTTCAGGCCTTGTTTTTGCCTGCGGGCCATGCGTATATTACCATTATAAAACTATAAAATTATAAAATTGTAAAAGGTCAAGATAGTTACCTAAATAATTCTTATATTTTTCAAAATTTTAAAACATTCTCTTTTAAATGAGAGAGAATTTGCGTGGCTTTGAGTGAAAGAAATTATAATTATTGGCGTTTTAATTACTCCACTTCGCTAAATTTTCGTAAACATTTTTAAGGGAGCTCTTCTCAGTTTTCTTTTAATGTTATTGTAAAACAATGTGATATAGTTTAAATTATGTTTTCATTTGAAAATTTATGAAATTTTGAGTATATTTGTGCTAAAGAAATTCGCTATTGAAACCCGTTTGGTAGTCTTACATTGTTATGTACATTCTTTTGCTCAGGCCTAGGGCCACTTCTAGACGCCATTTTTCATCAGGCGTTTCCATACTTATTGGAGCTAAGTGTAGGTGTGGTGTGATTTGGCACAGCTCTTGTCTATCAATAGCATCATCAATTAAACCATGAAGATTGAAGCTGAGGTTTTTTTCACCGTTCTTCCCCTTTAAGAGAATTATTGTGGAGCCCTTTTCAATCATTAGGAATGGTGGATAGTTCTTTCGTAATCCCTTTAGCAGAATTCTGAATATCAACACCAAGTTAATTTCACTCTCTAATCCAACATCAAAACCAGCATCAATACCACTATCAATGCTCACATCATCATCATCATCTTCATCATCTTCATCATCATTTGTTTGATGCCAATGACTTAACATTTCCTCCAACTCATTCATTTTTATTTCTTTTTTTTTTATATACTCGCTCTGAATAAGTTAATGGTTTTGATACATAACCATTTCTTCCAATTACGTACTCTGTGAAAGCTTCTTAGTATGTGTTCAAATGAGTCGGTGATGAATGATTTTCTTCACCTACATCAGCATTAAATGATTCAATGATTTCCTCATAATAAATTGAAGGTACATTTTCAAAGTCTATTACTTGATTAGTGAAAGGCATTGTTTTATTAAAGCGATACATGTTGCTAGTCATCTTCCAAGTTTCAAATGATGAAAATAACTTAAGTCACCTGTATATGTACACAATTCGAATGAAGATGATGTAATCATTCAAAGAAGGTTCGAGCCACAAAGTGATGCATGCGCAGTTGAGAGGTAGAAACATATAAGAATACACACAGTAATACTTTTTCTCAATTATCATTATCATCATTACTATCATTATTATTAAATTAGTTCATCATCCTCTTCATCATTTATTATAATAAATCTTTTTATGCTTTTATCCCTCAATGCATGTATGAAGATCTTCATAATCACTTCATCATTTTCATAACTTTCTTCATCACCATCATCATAACCTTCATCATTATTATTCGAACAGCGATGTTTTATACTTAAAAAAGGTGTCCAAAAAAAGTGTCCAACACACCGGACATTCAAATACCATTAATATGCCATTTTCAATATTTAGTACATTCATATTGTTCTTCTTGTTCTCAAACTCTAAAATAAACTAATCATAATCACTAATATTTGAAAGAATACCAGAACTTTCTAGAAAATGAAATACTATAATCTGATTGGCTAAAAATTACATCATCATTCGAATTTTGAAAGATGACATCATCATCACTCGAACCAAAAGAAGCTTCGAGAACATTCAAAAGAAGGTTCCAGAACATTCTAGAAAGATGTAAAAACTAGTTTAAACTGGTTTTACATTCGAAAGATGACGAATATTTGAACGTGGTAAAGGTATAAGAGAAGGAAATTATGGGCGTCTTCATCAACATTCAAAGAGATTTCGAGTAATCTATAAAAACGATGGATTTCATTTATTACCTCAGTAGCAAAGATGTTGTTAAGATTAGCACACATTATAATTAACGACTTTAGATAATTTCTACAAGAACAAAAAAAGATTTGCTCTTAGTCTATTTGAAGGAACATTTTAGAGATGTAATGGGCATTAATACAAAGGTTCAGGTTCGACACATATATCTTGGGAAAGTATACAAGAATTTACACAAGTTTATGGGATTTGCTCGAATAAGCGTTAATTTGGGTAGTCTACCACAAGCAAGGGATGCTGAAGATGGGCTGCTGATTGAAGAATCTCCGGTGAATGGAAAGACAGGATCAATGATACCTTGAAAACACTATTCAATAAAAGTTTTTCTAATGGAAATGGAAACTTGGAAAGGTTTGCTGTGATACTCCTTTGGATAGAGAAGCAAATTATCTATCATCAGAACAATACATTAGTAGTTTATGGGTGGATTGTTTACTTTATAACATTAAATATGATTGGGTTGTTAGAGAATGGGGAGATGTTGAAATTACACAAAATGATATCCTCATGTAAATGCTTGTTTTTATTTGTATGCATGGGTCTATATAAGGAATCTGCATCATTACAATAATGAAAATGGCACAAGGTCAGAGGGGAAGGAAGCGAATACATGCACGGTAGGGGAAGTTTACCAGAAAGCGATCCAGGCAGCTTGTAGGTAAGGGGCTCTTTAAGAATATACAAAATTGGATCGTGAAAACAGCTATTGCAGCAACACCACTACCAGGATTACAGCGAGAGTTGAAACCAACAATGTGGAAAAAGGGTTGGAAAAAACTAAAACCCCTACAGTTCATCCCTGGAGAACTTTGGAGAGCAAAGTGTCGAAAAAACAACGCGATAAGTGGGTATATGCAGATGAAGAATTTAAGAAATAGATTATAAGAGAAGGAGGAACGCTACAATTTTGTATCTATAATATAATCTCATGACTAGTATAGCAGCAAGTCCTGTAGCATCAATGCTGATAGACAATGTGTTGAAGGATGATGGTGGAGTTGAAGCGACTAAACTAATGACGGATGGGGGAAAGTATAAAAGGGATAGAATACGAAAACGTGAAAGGAGAGGAGAGAGGAAGTCAACAAACATGGGTTCCGCGATAGCACATGTAGCAGCTAGACAAGCTATTAAACAAGCTGTAAGACAGGGTGGAAGAGCGATAGCACAACGAGTTAGTAAACAAGCTGTTAAGAAGATAGCATTGAGAGATGCTAAGAAAGCTGCAAAAGGTGGAGCAATCGTTGCAGCTGGATATGGTTTAGACACAGCTATCAGGAATATGCAAGGTGGCCGAAAGTGGAGGATGCGAAGGAAGCTGGTTCGAAAGAAGCAGATGAAAGGTAGATGAAGTGGGACTAGATCTACAAAAATAGCAAGAGTAAGAACCTAACATTTTAAATGAACAAAATTGAAAGAAATAGATGAACAAATCTCAGACAAACAGCTCATTTCCAATAAGAAGTTCGTGGAGATAGGAGCTCGAGAATAATTCACAATTGAACTAATATACAAAACTGACGGAGATGTCCTGGTCACATCCCCCTTTACATAAAGAAACTCATTGATGATAAATATGCTCTGACTCGTTGAATTGTTACGGTGAATTGTTACCGTAAGATACTCGTGAAACAGAGAGGTTATCAGAAATTACTATGGACCCATCTAGACGGGACACGGGAGCAAACACAAGCATGCTCAAATTCTTGAAGGGATTAGCAAATAAGCACCTGAACTGAGCATCGCGGCCCGTGTAGATGGTCATTTTTTATCACTTTTTGTGAGCACGATTTTGAGGACATATGAAGTAGCCGCTTGGCCAAGTTGAGCACCTCACTGAGGTGCTCAACATTATTATTTCTATTGTTTCACTAATCTTGTAGGCTAAAACTATCAAATGCAGATCACAGCAATCAGGCAGTTCAACAATATGTATACAATCTTGTTGTTCAAAATACTGATCTTGACAATCTTCATATAATTCATCGCTATCTTCCACGTCATTGAATTTGCTGTTTTGCAATACGTCCCAAGCCAGCCATTTTGATAGAAGTTTCAATGTTGTTTGCATGTGTTGTTTTTTTAATGCGTTTGTATTTGAATGAAACAAATGAGCGCGACCATGATATACATGTTTACATGTTAATTTGCTTGTGGCTGATAGGTCTTATTTGGTGAGAATAGACCCTGTTGCAAAAATTGGAACATTTCAAGTCGGATACGCCTTAATTAGATAATTACATTATGCAGCACGCTGGGTTAGATGGCCTTGGTCATGTTTCAAGCTCTCGTGTAGATGGACCTTATGACCTTGATTTTAATTATAGTCAGCTTGATTTTTTGTGATTTTCTTTTCTTCTTGTTGCCTGCTCCAGTGATACATTTACGTTCAGCAGTTCGGCAAGTCTTCATCAGGTCAGTTCAGGCTGATAACTGATCTATCGTCTCCACATTCCGATAGCGTGAATGACTTGATCCCACAATCTGAGGCAGCTGTTTCTTATGCGGGCATCCCAGAAGCAATTTCTCTTATTCTGCAGTTGGGAACAGGGGCACTAATAGCTAAGTTTGATACTCAACGGGCATATCAACTGTTGCCTGTGTGTCAAGAGCATTGCTATATGCTGGGTATGTGCTAGAAAGGAAATTTTTTACATCACTTTAGCACTGCCTTTTGGTTTGCGGTCGGCCCCAAGGATTTTTACTCAATTTGCGGATAGTTTATGCTTCGTTCTCAGGCATGAAGCGAATATTCTGCATGTTCAGCATTACCTAGATGATTTCTTTCTGGCTGGTCCAGCGGTCTCTCCGCTGTGCGAGAGGAAGGCTGTGTGTTCGATACTGAAGCTTTGGAATTGCATTTACCGGATGAAGAAAGGATCATTAGGATCAGAGCACAGTTGAGTTCTTGGGATCAACAAAAATCTGGTACCAAGCTTGACTTGTTATCATTCATTGCCAGCCTTCAACATTGCTGTCAAGCCATTGTTCTTGGTAGAACTTTTCTTTGGCCTTCGATTGACATGGCCTCTTCGGTAGCTGAATTGCATCATTTTGTCCGGCTCTCCATCTGGGAATGGGATGATCTTCCTTGGGGTTTAGGCTACTGCTCACCTGGAACGGTAAAAACTTATTTCTTTTCCCTTCATGGGACAGCATTCCCTGCCTTTCTGTAATATCTGCTTCATTAATGTTAGTGGTTGCTATGTCTGCGATTCTGGCTGCTGCTTTTGCCCCTTATAATGCCTTTGGGCCATGCTTTTGCCTGCTGGCCTTTGCTATGTATGCGTGCCATGTACTTTGCCTTCGGGCCATGCATATATTATCACAATAATACCAATGATGAGTTTGGTTTTCGGGCCATTCGTCTGCCTTCAGGCCTTGCTTTGCTTTCGGACCTAGCTGGGACTCTTCGGACCATGCTGCTGGCTTTGGGCCTTTTATAATGCCTTCGGGTCATGCTTTTGCCTTCTAGCCTTGTTATGTATGCGTTCCATGTATTTTGCCTCCGGGCCATGCATATATGATCATAATAATGCTAATGATAAGTTGTGGTCTTCGGGCCATTTGTTGCCTTTGGGCCACGTGTCTATTATCATAATAATACTAAGGGTAAGTTCGGTCTTCGGGCCCTTCGTCTCCCTTTGCTTTTGCCTTCGGGCCTTGCTTTTGCCTTCGGGCCATGCATATATTAGCATAATAATATTAATGGTAAGTTTGGTCTTCGGGCTTTTTGTTTGCCTTTGGGCCTTGTTTTTGCCTTCGGGACATGCGTATATTATCATAATAATACTCATGAGAAGTTTGGTCTTCGGGCCATTTGGTTGCCTTTGGGCCACGTGTCTATTATCATAATAATACTAAGGGTAAGTTTGGTCTTTGGAGCATTTGTCTCCCTTTGGGCCTTGCTTTTGCCTTTGGGCCATGCATATATTATAATAACAATACTAATGGTAAGTTTGGTCTTCGGGCCATTTGTTTGCCTGCAGGCCTTGTTTTTGCCTTCGACCATGCGTATATTATCATAATAATACTACTGATAGGTTTGGTCTTCAGGCCATTTGTTTGCCTTCCGGCCATGCGTATATTATCATAATAATAATGATGGTAAGTTTGGTCTTTGGGCCATTTGTGTGCCTTTGGGCCTTGCTTTTGCCTTTGGGCCATGCACATATTATCATAACAATACTAATGGTAAGTTTGGTCTTCGGGCCATTTGTTTGCCTGCAGGCCTTGTTTTTGCCTTCGGGCCATGCGTATATTATCATAATAATACTACTGATAGGTTTGGTCTTCAGGCCATTTGTTTGCTTTCGGGCCATGCGTATATTATCATAATAATACTGATTGTAAGTTTGGTCTTCGGGCCATTTGGTTGCCTTGGGCCACGTGTCTATTATCATAATAATACTAAGGGTAAGTTTGGTCTTTGGGCCATTCGTCTCCCTTTGGGCCTTGCTTTTGCCTTTGGGCCATGCATATATTATCATAACAATACTAATGGTAAGTTGGTCTTCGGGCCATTTGTTTGCCTCCAGGCCTTGTTTTTGCCTTCGGGCCATGCGTATATTATCATAATAATACTACTGATAGGTTTGGTGTTCAGGCCATTTGTTTGCCCTCGGGCCATGCGTATATTATCATAATAAAACTAATGGTAAGTTTGGTCTTCGGGCCATTTGTTTGCCTTCCGGCCTTGTTTTTGCCTTCAGGCCATGCGTTTATTATCATAATAATGCTCATGAGAAGTTTGGTCTTCGGGCCATTTGGTTGCCTTAAGGCCATGCGTATATTATAATAACAATACTAATGGTAAGTTTGGTCTTCGGGCCATTTGTTTGCCTGCAGGCCTTGTTTTTGCCTTCGACCATGCGTATATTATCATAATAATACTACTGATAGGTTTGGTCTTCAGGCCATTTGTTTGCCTTCCGGCCATGCGTATATTATCATAATAATAATGATGGTAAGTTTGGTCTTTGGGCCATTTGTGTGCCTTTGGGCCTTGCTTTTGCCTTTGGGCCATGCACATATTATCATAACAATACTAATGGTAAGTTTGGTCTTCGGGCCATTTGTTTGCCTGCAGGCCTTGTTTTTGCCTTCGGGCCATGCGTATATTATCATAATAATACTACTGATAGGTTTGGTCTTCAGGCCATTTGTTTGCTTTCGGGCCATGCGTATATTATCATAATAATACTGATTGTAAGTTTGGTCTTCGGGCCATTTGGTTGCCTTGGGCCACGTGTCTATTATCATAATAATACTAAGGGTAAGTTTGGTCTTTGGGCCATTCGTCTCCCTTTGGGCCTTGCTTTTGCCTTTGGGCCATGCATATATTATCATAACAATACTAATGGTAAGTTGGTCTTCGGGCCATTTGTTTGCCTCCAGGCCTTGTTTTTGCCTTCGGGCCATGCGTATATTATCATAATAATACTACTGATAGGTTTGGTGTTCAGGCCATTTGTTTGCCCTCGGGCCATGCGTATATTATCATAATAAAACTAATGGTAAGTTTGGTCTTCGGGCCATTTGTTTGCCTTCCGGCCTTGTTTTTGCCTTCAGGCCATGCGTTTATTATCATAATAATGCTCATGAGAAGTTTGGTCTTCGGGCCATTTGGTTGCCTTAAGGCCATGCGTATATTATCATAATAAAACTAATGGTAAGTTTGGTCTTCGGGCCATTTGTTTGCCTGCGGGCCTTGTTTTTGCCTTCGGGCCATGGGTTTATTATCATAATAATGCTGATGGGAAGTTTGGTCTTCGGGCCATTTGGTTGCCTTTGGGCCATGCGTATATTATCATAATAAAACTAATGGTAAGTTTGGTCTTCGGGCCATTTGTTTGCCTTCCGGCCTTGTTTTTGCCTTCGGGCCATGCGTTTATTATCATAATAATGCTCATGAGAAGTTTGGTCTTCGGGCCATTTGGTTGCCTTTGGGCCATGCATATATTATCATAACGATACTAATGGTAAGTTGGTCTTCGGGCCATTTGTTTGCCTGCAGGCCTTGTTTTTGCCTTCGGGCCATGCGTATATTATCATAATAATACTACTGATAGGTTTGGTGTTCAGGCCATTTGTTTGCCCTCGGGCCATGCGTATATTATCATAATAAAACTAATGGTAAGTTTGGTCTTCGGGCCATTTGTTTGCCTTCCGGCCTTGTTTTTGCCTTCGGGCCATGCGTTTATTATCATAATAATGCTCATGAGAAGTTTGGTCTTCGGGCCATTTGGTTGCCTTCGGGCCATGCGTATATTATCATAATAAAACTAATGGTAAGTTTGGTCTTCGGGCCATTTGTTTGCCTGCGGGCTTTGTTTTTGCCTTCGGGCCATGCGTTTATTATCATAATAATGCTCATGAGAAGTTTGGTCTTCGGGCCATTTGGTTGCCTTTGGGCCACGTGTCTATTATCATAATAATACTAAGGGTAAGTTTGGTCTTTGGGGCTTTCGTCTCCCTTTGGGCCTTGCTTTTGACTTTGGGCCATGCATATATTATCATGACAATACTAATGGTAAGTTTGGTCTTCGGGCCATTTGTTTGCCTTCAGGCCTTGTTTTTGCCTTCGGGCCATGCGTATATTATCATAATAATGTTGTTGAGAACTTTGGTCTTTGGGCCATTTGGTTGCTTTTGGGCCACGCCTCTTTTATCATAATAATACTAAGGGTAATTTTGGTCTTTGGGCCATTCGTCTCCTTTTGGGCCTTGCCTTTGCCTTTGGGCCATGCATATATTATCAGAACAATACTAATGGTAAGTTTGGTCTTCGGGCCATTTGTTTGCCTGCAGGCCTTGTTTTTGCCTGCGGGCCATGCATATATTATCATAATAATACTATTGCTAAGTTTGGTCTTCGGGCCATTTGTTTGCCTGCAGGCCTTGTTTTTGCCTGCGGGCCATGCGTATATTATCATTATAATACTACTGATAGGTTTGGTCTTCAGGCCATTCGTTTGCCTTCGGGCCATGCGTATATTATCATAATAATACTAATGGTAAGTTTGGTCTTCGGGCCATTTGCTTGCCTGCGGGCCTTGTTTTTGCCTTCGGGCCATGCGTTTATTATCATAATAATGCTCATGAGAAGTTTGGTCTTCGGGCATTTGGTTGTCTTTGGGCCACGTGTCTATTATCATAATAATAATGATGGTAAGTTTGGTCTTTGGGCCATTTGTGTGCCTTTGGGCCTTGCTTTTGCCTTTGGGCCATGCACATATTATCATAACAATACTAATGGTAAGTTTGGTCTTCGGGCCATTTGTTTGCCTGCAGGCCTTGTTTTTGCCTTCGGGCCATGCGTTTATTATCATAATAATGCTCATGAGAAGTTTGGTCTTCGGGCCATTTGGTTGCCTTTGGGCCACGTGTCTATTATCATAATAATACTAAGGGTAAGTTTGGTCTTTGGGGCATTCGTCTCCCTTTGGGCCTTGCTTTTGCCTTTGGGCCATGCATATATTATCATAATAATACTATTGATAAGTTTGGTCTTCAGGCCATTTGTTTGCCTTCAGGACTTGTTTTTGCCTGGGGGCCATGCGTATATTATCATTATAATACTACTGATAGGTTTGGTCTTCAGGCCATTCGTTTGCCTTCGGGCCATGCGTATATTATCATAATAATACTAATGGTAAGTTTGGTCTTCGGGCCATTTGTTTGCCTGCAGGCCTTGTTTTTTGGCCTTCGGGCCATGCGTTTATTATCATAATAATGCTCATGAGAAGTTTGGTCTTCGGGCCATTTGGTTGCCTTTGGGCCACGTGTCTATTATCATAATAATACTAAGGGTAAGTTTGGCCTTTGGGGCATTCGTCTCCCTTTGGGCCTTGCTTTTGCCTTTGGGCCATGCATATATTATCATAATAATACTATTGATAAGTTTGGTCTTCAGGCCATTTGTTTGCCTTCAGGCCTTGTTTTTGCCTTCGGGCCATGCGTATATTATCATAATAATGTTGTTGAGAACTTTGGTCTTTGGGCCATTTGGTTGCTTTTGGGCCACGCCTCTTTTATCATAATAATACTAAGGGTAATTTTGGTCTTTGGGCCATTCGTCTCCTTTTGGGCCTTGCCTTTGCCTTTGGGCCATGCATATATTATCAGAACAATACTAATGGTAAGTTTGGTCTTCGGGCCATTTGTTTGCCTGCAGGCCTTGTTTTTGCCTGCGGGCCATGCATATATTATCATAATAATACTATTGATAAGTTTGGTCTTCGGGCCATTTGTTTGCCTGCAGGCCTTGTTTTTGCCTGCGGGCCATGCGTATATTATCATTATAATACTACTGATAGGTTTGGTCTTCAGGCCATTCGTTTGCCTTCGGGCCATGCGTATATCATCATAAGAAATGGTAAGTTTGGTCTTCCGGCCATTTGCTTGCCTGCGGGCCTTGTTTTTGCCTTCGGGCCATGCGTTTATTATCATAATAATGCTCATGAGAAGTTTGGTCTTCGGGCCATTTGGTTGCCTTTGGGCTACGTGTCTATTATCATAATAATAATGATGGTAAGTTTGGTCTTTGGGCCATTTGTGTGCCTTTGGGCCTTGCTTTTGCCTTTGGGCCATGCACATATTATCATAACAATACTAATGGTAAGTTTGGTCTTCGGGCCATTTGTTTGCCTGCAGGCCTTGTTTTTGCCTTCGGGCCATGCGTTTATTATCATAATAATGCTCATGAGAAGTTTGGTCTTCGGGCCATTTGGTTGCCTTTGGGCCACGTGTCTATTATCATAATAATACTAGGGTAAGTTTTGGTCTTTGGGGCATTCGTCTCCCTTTGGGCTTGCTTTTGCCTTTGGGCCATGCAAATATTATCATAATAATACTATTGATAAGTTTGGTCTTCAGGCCATTTGTTTGCCTTCAGGCCTTGTTTTTGCCTGCGGGCCATGCGTATATTATCATTATAATACTACTGATAGGTTTGGTCTTCAGGCCATTCGTTTGCCTTCAGGCCATGCGTATATTATCATAATAATACTGATGGTAAGTTTGGTCTTCGGGCCATTTGTTTGCCTGCAGGCCTTGTTTTTGCCTTCGGGCCATGCGTTTATTATCATAATAATGCTCATGAGAAGTTTGGTCTTCGGGGCCATTTGGTTGCCTTTGGGCCACGTGTCTATTATCATAATAATACTAAGGGTAAGTTTGGCCTTTGGGGCATTCGTCTCCCTTTGGGCCTTGCCTTTGCCTTTGGGCCATGCATATATTATCATAATAATACTATTGATAAGTTTGGTCTTCAGGCCATTTGTTTGCCCTCAGGCCTTGTTTTTGCCTGCGGGCCATGCGTATATTATCATTATAATACTACTGATAGGTTTGGTCTTCGGGCCATTTGGTTGCCTTTGGGCCACGTGTCTATTATCATAATAATACTAAGGGTAAGTTTGGTCTTTGGGGCATTCGTCTCCCTTTGGGCCTTGCTTTTGCCTTTGGGCCATGCATATATTATCTTAACAATACTAATGGTAAGTTTGGTCTTCGGGCCATTTGTTTGCCTTCGGGCCTTGTTTTTGCCTTCGTGCCATGCGTATATTATCATAATAATGCTCATGAGAAGTTTGGTCTTCGGGCCATTTGGTTGCTTTTGGGCCACGCCTCGTTTATCATAATAATACTAAGGGTAATTTTGGTCTTTGGGCCATTCGTCTCCTTTTGGGCCTTGCCTTTGCCTTTGGGCCATGCATATATTATCAGAACAATACTAATGGTAAGTTTGGTCTTCGGGCCATTTGTTTGCCTGCAGGCCTTTTTTTTGCCTGCGGGCCATGCATATATTATCATAATAATACTATTGATAAGTTTGGTCTTCAGGCCATTTGTTTGCCTTCAGGCCTTGTTTTTGCCTGCGGGCCATGCGTATATTATCATTATAATACTACTGATAGGTTTGGTCTTCAGGCCATTAGTTTGCCTTCGGGCCATGCGTATATTATCATAATAATACTAATGGTAAGTTTGGTCTTCGGGCCATTTGCTTGCCTGCAGGCCTTGTTTTTGCCGTCAGGCCATGCGTATATTATCATAATAATACTACTGATAGGTTTGGTCTTCAGGCCATTTGTTTGCCTTCCGGCCATGCGTATATTATCATAATAATAATGATGGTAAGTTTGGTCTTTGGGCCATTTGTGTGCCTTTGGGCCTTGCTTTTGCCTTTGGGCCATGCACATATTATCATAACAATACTAATGGTAAGTTTGGTCTTCGGGCCATTTGTTTGCCTGCAGGCCTTGTTTTTGCCTTCGGGCCATGCGTTTATTATCATAATAATGCTCATGAGAAGTTTGGTCTTCGGGCCATTTGGTTGCCTTTGGGCCACGTGTCTATTATCATAATAATACTAAGGGTAAGTTTGGTCTTTGGGGCATTCGTCTCCCTTTGGGCCTTGCTTTTGCCTTTGGGCCATGCATATATTATCATAATATTACTATTGATAAGTTTGGTCTTCAGGCCATTTGTTTGCCTTCAGGCCTTGTTTTTGCCTGCGGGCCATGCGTATATTATCATTATAATACTACTGATAGGTTTGGCCTTCAGGCCATTCGTTTGCCTTCGGGCCATGCGTATATTATCATAATAATACTAATGGTAAGTTTGGTCTTCGGGCCATTTGTTTGCCTGCAGGCCTTGTTTTTGCCTTCGGGCCATGCGTTTATTATCATAATAATGCTCATGAGAAGTTTGATTTTCGGGCCATTTGGTTGCCTTTGGGCTACGTGTCTATTATCATAATAATACTAAGGGTAAGTTTGGCCTTTGGGGCATTCGTCTCCCTTTGGGCCTTGCTTTTGCCTTTGGGCCATGCATATATTATCATAATAATACTATTGATAAGTTTGGTCTTCAGGCCATTTGTTTGCCTTCAGGCCTTGTTTTTGCCTTCGGGCCATGCGTATATTATCATAATAATGTTGTTGAGAACTTTGGTCTTCGGGCCATTTGTTTGCCTTCCGGCCTTGTTTTTGCCTTCGGGCCATGCGTTTATTATCATAATAATGCTCATGAGAAGTTTGGTCTTCGGGCCATTTGGTTGCCTTCGGGCCATGCGTATATTATCATAATAAAACTAATAGTAAGTTTGGTCTTCGGGCCATTTGTTTGCCTGCGGGCTTTGTTTTTGCCTTCGGGCCATGCGTTTATTATCATAATAATGCTCATGAGAAGTTTGGTCTTCGGGCCATTTGGTTGCCTTTGGGCCACGTGTCTATTATCATAATAATACTAAGGGTAAGTTTGGTCTTTGGGGCTTTCGTCTCCCTTTGGGCCTTGCTTTTGCCTTTGGGCCATGCATATATTATCATGACAATACTAATGGTAAGTTTGGTCTTCGGGCCATTTGTTTGCCTTCAGGCCTTGTTTTTGCCTTCGGGCCATGCGAATATTATCATAATAATGTTGTTGAGAACTTTGGTCTTTGGGCCATTTGGTTGCTTTTGGGCCACGCCTCTTTTATCATAATAATACTAAGGGTAATTTTGGTCTTTGGGCCATTCGTCTCCTTTTGGGCCTTGCCTTTGCCTTCGGGCCATGCATATATTATCAGAACAATACTAATGGTAAGTTTGGTCTTCGGGCCATTTGTTTGCCTGCAGGCCTTGTTTTTGCCTGCGGGCCATGCATATATTATCATAATAATACTATTGATAAGTTTGGTCTTCGGGCCATTTGTTTGCCTGCAGGCCTTGTTTTTGCCTGCGGGCCATGCATATATTATCATTATAATACTACTGATAGGTTTGGTCTTCAGGCCATTCGTTTGCCTTCGGGCCATGCGTATATTATCATAATAATACTAATGGTAAGTTTGGTCTTCGGGCCATTTGCTTGCCTGCGGGCCTTGTTTTTGCCTTCGGGCCATGCGTTTATTATCATAATAATGCTCATGAGAAGTTTGGTCTTCGGGCCATTTGGTTGCCTTTGGTCCACGTGTCTATTATCATAATAATAATGATGGTAAGTTTGGTCTTTGGGCCATTTGTGTGCCTTTGGGCCTTGCTTTTGCCTTTGGGCCATGCACATATTATCATAACAATACTAATGGTAAGTTTGGTCTTCGGGCCATTTGTTTGCCTGCAGGCCTTGTTTTTGCCTTCGGGCCATGCGTTTATTATCATAATAATGCTCATGAGAAGTTTGGTCTTCGGGCCATTTGGTTGCCTTTGGGCCACGTGTCTATTATCATAATAATACTAAGGGTAAGTTTGGTCTTTGGGGCATTCGTCTCCCTTTGGGCCTTGCTTTTGCCTTTGGGCCATGCATATATTATCATAATAATACTATTGATAAGTTTGGTCTTCAGGCCATTTGTTTGCCTTCAGGCCTTGTTTTTGCCTGCGGGCCATGCGTATATTATCATTATAATACTACTGATAGGTTTGGTCTTCAGGCCATTCGTTTGCCTTCGGGCCATGCGTATATTATCATAATAATACTAATGGTAAGTTTGGTCTTCGGGCCATTTGTTTGCCTGCAGGCCTTGTTTTTGCCTTCGGGCCATGCGTTTATTATCATAATAATGCTCATGAGAAGTTTGGTCTTCGGGCCATTTGGTTGCCTTTGGGCCACGTGTCTATTATCATAATAATACTAAGGGTAAGTTTGGCCTTTGGGGCATTCGTCTCCCTTTGGGCCTTGCTTTTGCCTTTGGGCCATGCATATATTATCATAATAATACTATTGATAAGTTTGGTCTTCAGGCCATTTGTTTGCCTTCAGGCCTTGTTTTTGCCTTCGGGCCATGCGTATATTATCATAATAATGTTGTTGAGAACTTTGGTCTTTGGGCCATTTGGTTGCTTTTGGGCCACGCCTCTTTTATCATAATAATACTAAGGGTAATTTTGGTCTTTGGGCCATTCGTCTCCTTTTGGGCCTTGCCTTTGCCTGCGGGCCATGCATATATTATCATTATAATACTACTGATAGGTTTGGTCTTCAGGCCATTCGTTTGCCTTCGGGCCATGCGTATATTATCATAATAATACTAATGGTAAGTTTGGTCTTCGGGCCATTTGCTTGCCTGCGGGCCTTGTTTTTGCCTTCGGGCCATGCGTTTATTATCATAATAATGCTCATGAGAAGTTTGGTCTTCGGGCCATTTGGTTGCCTTTGGTCCACGTGTCTATTATCATAATAATAATGATGGTAAGTTTGGTCTTTGGGCCATTTGTGTGCCTTTGGGCCTTGCTTTTGCCTTTGGGCCATGCACATATTATCATAACAATACTAATGGTAAGTTTGGTCTTCGGGCCATTTGTTTGCCTGCAGGCCTTGTTTTTGCCTTCGGGCCATGCGTTTATTATCATAATAATGCTCATGAGAAGTTTGGTCTTCGGGCCATTTGGTTGCCTTTGGGCCACGTGTCTATTATCATAATAATACTAAGGGTAAGTTTGGTCTTTGGGGCATTCGTCTCCCTTTGGGCCTTGCTTTTGCCTTTGGGCCATGCATATATTATCATAATATTACTATTGATAAGTTTGGTCTTCAGGCCATTTGTTTGCCTTCAGGCCTTGTTTTTGCCTGCGGGCCATGCGTATATTATCATTATAATACTACTGATAGGTTTGGTCTTCAGGCCATTCGTTTGCCTTCGGGCCATGCGTATATTATCATAATAATACTAATGGTAAGTTTGGTCTTCGGGCCATTTGTTTGCCTGCAGGCCTTGTTTTTGCCTTCGGGCCATGCGTTTATTATCATAATAATGCTCATGAGAAGTTTGGTCTTCGGGCCATTTGGTTGCCTTTGGGCTACGTGTCTATTATCATAATAATACTAAGGGTAAGTTTGGCCTTTGGGGCATTCGTCTCCCTTTGGGCCTTGCTTTTGCCTTTGGGCCATGCATATATTATCATAATAATACTATTGATAAGTTTGGTCTTCAGGCCATTTGTTTGCCTTCAGGCCTTGTTTTTGCCTTCGGGCCATGCGTATATTATCATAATAATGTTGTTGAGAACTTTGGTCTTCGGGCCATTTGTTTGCCTTCCGGCCTTGTTTTTGCCTTCGGGCCATGCGTTTATTATCATAATAATGCTCATGAGAAGTTTGGTCTTCGGGCCATTTGGTTGCCTTCGGGCCATGCGTATATTATCATAATAAAACTAATAGTAAGTTTGGTCTTCGGGCCATTTGTTTGCCTGCGGGCTTTGTTTTTGCCTTCGGGCCATGCGTTTATTATCATAATAATGCTCATGAGAAGTTTGGTCTTCGGGCCATTTGGTTGCCTTTGGGCCACGTGTCTATTATCATAATAATACTAAGGGTAAGTTTGGTCTTTGGGGCTTTCGTCTCCCTTTGGGCCTTGCTTTTGCCTTTGGGCCATGCATATATTATCATGACAATACTAATGGTAAGTTTGGTCTTCGGGCCATTTGTTTGCCTTCAGGCCTTGTTTTTGCCTTCGGGCCATGCGTATATTATCATAATAATGTTGTTGAGAACTTTGGTCTTTGGGCCATTTGGTTGCTTTTGGGCCACGCCTCTTTTATCATAATAATACTAAGGGTAATTTTGGTCTTTGGGCCATTCGTCTCCTTTTGGGCCTTGCCTTTGCCTTCGGGCCATGCATATATTATCAGAACAATACTAATGGTAAATTTGGTCTTCGGGCCATTTGTTTGCCTGCAGGCCTTGTTTTTGCCTGCGGGCCATGCATATATTATCATAATAATACTATTGATAAGTTTGGTCTTCGGGCCATTTGTTTGCCTGCAGGCCTTGTTTTTGCCTGCGGGCCATGCATATATTATCATTATAATACTACTGATAGGTTTGGTCTTCAGGCCATTCGTTTGCCTTCGGGCCATGCGTATATTATCATAATAATACTAATGGTAAGTTTGGTCTTCGGGCCATTTGCTTGCCTGCGGGCCTTGTTTTTGCCTTCGGGCCATGCGTTTATTATCATAATAATGCTCATGAGAAGTTTGGTCTTCGGGCCATTTGGTTGCCTTTGGTCCACGTGTCTATTATCATAATAATAATGATGGTAAGTTTGGTCTTTGGGCCATTTGTGTGCCTTTGGGCCTTGCTTTTGCCTTTGGGCCATGCACATATTATCATAACAATACTAATGGTAAGTTTGGTCTTCGGGCCATTTGTTTGCCTGCAGGCCTTGTTTTTGCCTTCGGGCCATGCGTTTATTATCATAATAATGCTCATGAGAAGTTTGGTCTTCGGGCCATTTGGTTGCCTTTGGGCCACGTGTCTATTATCATAATAATACTAAGGGTAAGTTTGGTCTTTGGGGCATTCGTCTCCCTTTGGGCCTTGCTTTTGCCTTTGGGCCATGCATATATTATCATAATAATACTATTGATAAGTTTGGTCTTCAGGCCATTTGTTTGCCTTCAGGCCTTGTTTTTGCCTGCGGGCCATGCGTATATTATCATTATAATACTACTGATAGGTTTGGTCTTCAGGCCATTCGTTTGCCTTCGGGCCATGCGTATATTATCATAATAATACTAATGGTAAGTTTGGTCTTCGGGCCATTTGTTTGCCTGCAGGCCTTGTTTTTGCCTTCGGGCCATGCGTTTATTATCATAATAATGCTCATGAGAAGTTTGGTCTTCGGGCAATTTGGTTGCCTTTGGGCCACGTGTCTATTATCATAATAATACTAAGGGTAAGTTTGGCCTTTGGGGCATTCGTCTCCCTTTGGGCCTTGCTTTTGCCTTTGGGCCATGCATATATTATCATAATAATACTATTGATAAGTTTGGTCTTCAGGCCATTTGTTTGCCTTCAGGCCTTGTTTTTGCCTTCGGGCCATGCGTATATTATCATAATAATGTTGTTGAGAACTTTGGTCTTTGGGCCATTTGGTTGCTTTTGGGCCACGCCTCTTTTATCATAATAATACTAAGGGTAATTTTGGTCTTTGGGCCATTCGTCTCCTTTTGGGCCTTGCCTTTGCCTTTGGGCCATGCATATATTATCAGAACAATACTAATGGTAAGTTTGGTCTTCGGGCCATTTGTTTGCCTGCAGGCCTTGTTTTTGCCTGCGGGCCATGCATATATTATCATAATAATACTATTGATAAGTTTGGTCTTCGGGCCATTTGTTTGCCTGCAGGCCTTGTTTTTGCCTGCGGGCCATGCGTATATTATCATTATAATACTACTGATAGGTTTGGTCTTCAGGCCATTCGTTTGCCTTCGGGCCATGCGTATATTATCATAATAATACTAATGGTAAGTTTGGTCTTCGGGCCATTTGCTTGCCTGCGGGCCTTGTTTTTGCCTTCGGGCCATGCGTTTATTATCATAATAATGCTCATGAGAAGTTTGGTCTTCGGGCCATTTGGTTGCCTTTGGGCCACGTGTCTATTATCATAATAATAATGATGGTAAGTTTGGTCTTTGGGCCATTTGTGTGCCTTTGGGCCTTGCTTTTGCCTTTGGGCCATGCACATATTATCATAACAATACTAATGGTAAGTTTGGTCTTCGGGCCATTTGTTTGCCTGCAGGCCTTGTTTTTGCCTTCGGGCCATGCGTTTATTATCATAATAATGCTCATGAGAAGTTTGGTCTTCGGGCCATTTGGTTGCCTTTGGGCCACGTGTCTATTATCATAATAATACTAAGGGTAAGTTTGGTCTTTGGGGCATTCGTCTCCCTTTGGGCCTTGCTTTTGCCTTTGGGCCATGCATATATTATCATAATAATACTATTGATAAGTTTGGTCTTCAGGCCATTTGTTTGCCTTCAGGCCTTGTTTTTGCCTGCGGGCCATGCGTATATTATCATTATAATACTACTGATAGGTTTGGTCTTCAGGCCATTCGTTTGCCTTCGGGCCATGCGTATATTATCATAATAATACTAATGGTAAGTTTGGTCTTCGGGCCATTTGTTTGCCTGCAGGCCTTGTTTTTGCCTTCGGGCCATGCGTTTATTATCATAATAATGCTCATGAGAAGTTTGGTCTTCGGGCCATTTGGTTGCCTTTGGGCCACGTGTCTATTATCATAATAATACTAAGGGTAAGTTTGGCCTTTGGGGCATTCGTCTCCCTTTGGGCCTTGCTTTTGCCTTTGGGCCATGCATATATTATCATAATAATACTATTGATAAGTTTGGTCTTCAGGCCATTTGTTTGCCTTCAGGCCTTGTTTTTGCCTGCGGGCCATGCGTATATTATCATAATAATGTTGTTGAGAACTTTGGTCTTTGGGCCATTTGGTTGCTTTTGGGCCACGCCTCTTTTATCATAATAATACTAAGGGTAATTTTGGTCTTTGGGCCATTCGTCTCCTTTTGGGCCTTGCCTTTGCCTTTGGGCCATGCATATATTATCAGAACAATACTAATGGTAAGTTTGGTCTTCGGGCCATTTGTTTGCCTGCAGGCCTTGTTTTTGCCTGCGGGCCATGCATATATTATCATAATAATACTATTGATAAGTTTGGTCTTCGGGCCATTTGTTTGCCTGCAGGCCTTGTTTTTGCCTGCGGGCCATGCGTATATTATCATTATAATACTACTGATAGGTTTGGTCTTCAGGCCATTCGTTTGCCTTCGGGCCATGCGTATATTATCATAATAATACTAATGGTAAGTTTGGTCTTTGGGCCATTTGCTTGCCTGCGGGCCTTGTTTTTGCCTTCGGGCCATGCGTTTATTATCATAATAATGCTCATGAGAAGTTTGGTCTTCGGGCCATTTGGTTGCCTTTGGGCCACGTGTCTATTATCATAATAATAATGATGGTAAGTTTGGTCTTTGGGCCATTTGTGTGCCTTTGGGCCTTGCTTTTGCCTTTGGGCCATGCACATATTATCATAACAATACTAATGGTAAGTTTGGTCTTCGGGCCATTTGTTTGCCTGCAGGCCTTGTTTTTGCCTTCGGGCCATGCGTTTATTATCATAATAATGCTCATGAGAAGTTTGGTCTTCGGGCCATTTGGTTGCCTTTGGGCCACGTGTCTATTATCATAATAATACTAAGGGTAAGTTTGGTCTTTGGGGCATTCGTCTCCCTTTGGGCCTTGCTTTTGCCTTTGGGCCATGCATATATTATCATAATAATACTATTGATAAGTTTGGTCTTCAGGCCATTTGTTTGCCTTCAGGCCTTGTTTTTGCCTGCGGGCCATGCGTATATTATCATTATAATACTACTGATAGGTTTGGTCTTCAGGCCATTCGTTTGCCTTCGGGCCATGCGTATATTATCATAATAATACTAATGGTAAGTTTGGTCTTCGGGCCATTTGTTTGCCTGCAGGCCTTGTTTTTGCCTTCGGGCCATGCGTTTATTATCATAATAATGCTCATGAGAAGTTTGGTCTTCGGGCCATTTGGTTGCCTTTGGGCCACGTGTCTATTATCATAATAATACCAAGGGTAAGTTTGGCCTTTGGGGCATTCGTCTCCCTTTGGGCCTTGCTTTTGCCTTTGGGCCATGCATATATTATCATAATAATACTATTGATAAGTTTGGTCTTCAGGCCATTTGTTTGCCTTCAGGCCTTGTTTTTGCCTGCGGGCCATGCGTATATTATCATTATAATACTACTGATAGGTTTGGTCTTCGGGCCATTTGGTTGCCTTTGGGCCACGTGCCTATTATCATAATAATACTAAGGGTAAGTTTGGTCTTTGGGGCATTCGTCTCCCTTTGGGCCTTGCTTTTGCCTTTGGGCCATGCATATATTATCTTAACAATACTAATGGTAAGTTTGGTCTTCGGGCCATTTGTTTGCCTTCGGGCCTTGTTTTTGCCTTCATGCCATGCGTATATTATCATAATAATGCTCATGAGAAGTTTGGTCTTTGGGCCATTTGGTTGCTTTTGGGCCACGCCTCTTTTATCATAATAATACTAAGGGTAATTTTGGTCTTTGGGCCATTCGTCTCCATTTGGGCCTTGCCTTTGCCTTTGGGCCATGCATATATTATCAGAACAATACTAATGGTAAGTTTGGTCTTCGGGCCATTTGTTTGCCTGCAGGCCTTGTTTTTGCCTGCGGGCCATGCATATATTATCATAATAATACTATTGATAAGTTTGGTCTTCAGGCCATTTGTTTGCCTTCAGGCCTTGTTTTTGCCTGCGGGCCATGCGTATATTATCATTATAAAACTATAAAATTATAAAATTGTAAAAGGTCAAGATAGTTACCTAAATAATTCTTATATTTTTCAAAATGTTAAAACATTCTCTTTTAAATGAGAGAGAATTTGCGTGGCTTTGAGTGAAAGAAATTATAATTATTGGCGTTTTAATTACTCCACTTCGCTAAATTTTCGTAAACATTTTTAAGGGAGCTCTTCTCAGTTTTCTTTTAATGTTATTGTAAAACAATGTGATATAGTTTAAATTATGTTTTCATTTGAAAATTTATGAAATTTTGAGTATATTTGTGCTAAAGAAATTCGCTATTGAAACCCGTTTGGTAGTCTTACATTGTTATGTACATTCTTTTGCTCAGGCCTAGGGCCACTTCTAGACGCCATTTTTCATCAGGCGTTTCCATACTTATTGGAGCTAAGTGTAGGTGTGGTGTGATTTGGCACAGCTCTTGTCTATCAATAGCATCATCAATTAAACCATGAAGATTGAAGCTGAGGTTTTTTTCACCGTTCTTCCCCTTTAAGAGAATTATTGTGGAGCCCTTTTCAATCATTAGGAATGGTGGATAGTTCTTTCGTAATCCCTTTAGCAGAATTCTGAATATCAACACCAAGTTAATTTCACTCTCTAATCCAACATCAAAACCAGCATCAATACCACTATCAATGCTCACATCATCATCATCATCTTCATCATCTTCATCATCATTTGTTTGATGCCAATGACTTAACATTTCCTCCAACTCATTCATTTTTATTTCTTTTTTTTTTATATACTCGCTCTGAATAAGTTAATGGTTTTGATACATAACCATTTCTTCCAATTACGTACTCTGTGAAAGCTTCTTAGTATGTGTTCAAATGAGTCGGTGATGAATGATTTTCTTCACCTACATCAGCATTAAATGATTCAATGATTTCCTCATAATAAATTGAAGGTACATTTTCAAAGTCTATTACTTGATTAGTGAAAGGCATTGTTTTATTAAAGCGATACATGTTGCTAGTCATCTTCCAAGTTTCAAATGATGAAAATAACTTAAGTCACCTGTATATGTACACAATTCGAATGAAGATGATGTAATCATTCAAAGAAGGTTCGAGCCACAAAGTGATGCATGCGCAGTTGAGAGGTAGAAACATATAAGAATACACACAGTAATACTTTTTCTCAATTATCATTATCATCATTACTATCATTATTATTAAATTAGTTCATCATCCTCTTCATCATTTATTATAATAAATCTTTTTATGCTTTTATCCCTCAATGCATGTATGAAGATCTTCATAATCACTTCATCATTTTCATAACTTTCTTCATCACCATCATCATAACCTTCATCATTATTATTCGAACAGCGATGTTTTATACTTAAAAAAGGTGTCCAAAAAAAGTGTCCAACACACCGGACATTCAAATACCATTAATATGCCATTTTCAATATTTAGTACATTCATATTGTTCTTCTTCTTCTCAAACTCTAAAATAAACTAATCATAATCACTAATATTTGAAAGAATACCAGAACTTTCTAGAAAATGAAATACTATAATCTGATTGGCTAAAAATTACATCATCATTCGAATTTTGAAAGATGACATCATCATCACTCGAACCAAAAGAAGCTTCGAGAACATTCAAAAGAAGGTTCCAGAACATTCTAGAAAGATGTAAAAACTAGTTTAAACTGGTTTTACATTCGAAAGATGACGAATATTTGAACGTGGTAAAGGTATAAGAGAAGGAAATTATGGGCGTCTTCATCAACATTCAAAGAGATTTCGAGTAATCTATAAAAACGATGGATTTCATTTATTACCTCAGTAGCAAAGATGTTGTTAAGATTAGCACACATTATAATTAACGACTTTAGATAATTTCTACAAGAACAAAAAAAGATTTGCTCTTAGTCTATTTGAAGGAACATTTTAGAGATGTAATGGGCATTAATACAAAGGTTCAGGTTCGACACATATATCTTGGGAAAGTATACAAGAATTTACACAAGTTTATGGGATTTGCTCGAATAAGCGTTAATTTGGGTAGTCTACCACAAGCAAGGGATGCTGAAGATGGGCTGCTGATTGAAGAATCTCCGGTGAATGGAAAGACAGGATCAATGATACCTTGAAAACACTATTCAATAAAAGTTTTTCTAATGGAAATGGAAACTTGGAAAGGTTTGCTGTGATACTCCTTTGGATAGAGAAGCAAATTATCTATCATCAGAACAATACATTAGTAGTTTATGGGTGGATTGTTTACTTTATAACATTAAATATGATTGGGTTGTTAGAGAATGGGGAGATGTTGAAATTACACAAAATGATATCCTCATGTAAATGCTTGTTTTTATTTGTATGCATGGGTCTATATAAGGAATCTGCATCATTACAATAATGAAAATGGCACAAGGTCAGAGGGGAAGGAAGCGAATACATGCACGGTAGGGGAAGTTTACCAGAAAGCGATCCAGGCAGCTTGTAGGTAAGGGGCTCTTTAAGAATATACAAAATTGGATCGTGAAAACAGCTATTGCAGCAACACCACTACCAGGATTACAGCGAGAGTTGAAACCAACAATGTGGAAAAAGGGTTGGAAAAAACTAAAACCCCTACAGTTCATCCCTGGAGAACTTTGGAGAGCAAAGTGTCGAAAAAACAACGCGATAAGTGGGTATATGCAGATGAAGAATTTAAGAAATAGATTATAAGAGAAGGAGGAACGCTACAATTTTGTATCTATAATATAATCTCATGACTAGTATAGCAGCAAGTCCTGTAGCATCAATGCTGATAGACAATGTGTTGAAGGATGATGGTGGAGTTGAAGCGACTAAACTAATGACGGATGGGGGAAAGTATAAAAGGGATAGAATACGAAAACGTGAAAGGAGAGGAGAGAGGAAGTCAACAAACATGGGTTCCGCGATAGCACATGTAGCAGCTAGACAAGCTATTAAACAAGCTGTAAGACAGGGTGGAAGAGCGATAGCACAACGAGTTAGTAAACAAGCTGTTAAGAAGATAGCATTGAGAGATGCTAAGAAAGCTGCAAAAGGTGGAGCAATCGTTGCAGCTGGATATGGTTTAGACACAGCTATCAGGAATATGCAAGGTGGCCGAAAGTGGAGGATGCGAAGGAAGCTGGTTCGAAAGAAGCAGATGAAAGGTAAATGAAGTGGGACTAGATCTACAAAAATAGCAAGAGTAAGAACCTAACATTTTAAATGAACAAAATTGAAAGAAATAGATGAACAAATCTCAGACAAACAGCTCATTTCCAATAAGAAGTTCGTGGAGATAGGAGCTCGAGAATAATTCACAATTGAACTAATATACAAAACTGACGGAGATGTCCTGGTCACATCCCCCTTTACATAAAGAAACTCATTGATGATAAATATGCTCTGACTCGTTGAATTGTTACGGTGAATTGTTACCGTAAGATACTCGTGAAACAGAGAGGTTATCAGAAATTACTATGGACCCATCTAGACGGGACACGGGAGCAAACACAAGCATGCTCAAATTCTTGAAGGGATTAGCAAATAAGCACCTGAACTGAGCATCGCGGCCCGTGTAGATGGTCATTTTTTATCACTTTTTGTGAGCACGATTTTGAGGACATATGAAGTAGCCGCTTGGCCAAGTTGAGCACCTCACTGAGGTGCTCAACATTATTATTTCTATTGTTTCACTAATCTTGTAGGCTAAAACTATCAAATGCAGATCACAGCAATCAGGCAGTTCAACAATATGTATACAATCTTGTTGTTCAAAATACTGATCTTGACAATCTTCATATAATTCATCGCTATCTTCCACGTCATTGAATTTGCTGTTTTGCAATACGTCCCAAGCCAGCCATTTTGATAGAAGTTTCAATGTTGTTTGCATGTGTTGTTTTTTTAATGCGTTTGTATTTGAATGAAACAAATGAGCGCGACCATGATATACATGTTTACATGTTAATTTGCTTGTGGCTGATAGGTCTTATTTGGTGAGAATAGACCCTGTTGCAAAAATTGGAACATTTCAAGTCGGATACGCCTTAATTAGATAATTACATTATGCAGCACGCTGGGTTAGATGGCCTTGGTCATGTTTCAAGCTCTCGTGTAGATGGACCTTATGACCTTGATTTTAATTATAGTCAGCTTGATTTTTTGTGATTTTCTTTTCTTCTTGTTGCCTGCTCCAGTGATACATTTACGTTCAGCAGTTCGGCAAGTCTTCATCAGGTCAGTTCAGGCTGATAACTGATCTATCGTCTCCACATTCCGATAGCGTGAATGACTTGATCCCACAATCTGAGGCAGCTGTTTCTTATGCGGGCATCCCAGAAGCAATTTCTCTTATTCTGCAGTTGGGAACAGGGGCACTAATAGCTAAGTTTGATACTCAACGGGCATATCAACTGTTGCCTGTGTGTCAAGAGCATTGCTATATGCTGGGTATGTGCTAGAAAGGAAATTTTTTACATCACTTTAGCACTGCCTTTTGGTTTGCGGTCGGCCCCAAGGATTTTTACTCAATTTGCGGATAGTTTATGCTTCGTTCTCAGGCATGAAGCGAATATTCTGCATGTTCAGCATTACCTAGATGATTTCTTTCTGGCTGGTCCAGCGGTCTCTCCGCTGTGCGAGAGGAAGGCTGTGTGTTCGATACTGAAGCTTTGGAATTGCATTTACCGGATGAAGAAAGGATCATTAAGATCAGAGCACAGTTGAGTTCTTGGGATCAACAAAAATCTGGTACCAAGCTTGACTTGTTATCATTCATTGCCAGCCTTCAACATTGCTGTCAAGCCATTGTTCTTGGTAGAACTTTTCTTTGGCCTTCGATTGACATGGCCTCTTCGGTAGCTGAATTGCATCATTTTGTCCGGCTCTCCATCTGGGAATGGGATGATCTTCCTTGGGGTTTAGGCTACTGCTCACCTGGAACGGTAAAAACTTATTTCTTTTCCCTTCATGGGACAGCATTCCCTGCCTTTCTGTAATATCTGCTTCATTAATGTTAGTGGTTGCTATGTCTGCGATTCTGGCTGCTGCTTTTGCCCCTTATAATGCCTTTGGGCCATGCTTTTGCCTGCTGGCCTTTGCTATGTATGCGTGCCATGTACTTTGCCTTCGGGCCATGCATATATTATCACAATAATACCAATGATGAGTTTGGTTTTCGGGCCATTCGTCTGCCTTCAGGCCTTGCTTTGCTTTCGGACCTAGCTGGGACTCTTCGGACCATGCTGCTGGCTTTGGGCCTTTTATAATGCCTTCGGGTCATGCTTTTGCCTTCTAGCCTTGTTATGTATGCGTTCCATGTATTTTGCCTCCGGGCCATGCATATATGATCATAATAATGCTAATGATAAGTTGTGGTCTTCGGGCCATTTGTTGCCTTTGGGCCACGTGTCTATTATCATAATAATACTAAGGGTAAGTTCGGTCTTCGGGCCCTTCGTCTCCCTTTGCTTTTGCCTTCGGGCCTTGCTTTTGCCTTCGGGCCATGCATATATTAGCATAATAATATTAATGGTAAGTTTGGTCTTCGGGCTTTTTGTTTGCCTTTGGGCCTTGTTTTTGCCTTCGGGACATGCGTATATTATCATAATAATACTCATGAGAAGTTTGGTCTTCGGGCCATTTGGTTGCCTTTGGGCCACGTGTCTATTATCATAATAATACTAAGGGTAAGTTTGGTCTTTGGAGCATTTGTCTCCCTTTGGGCCTTGCTTTTGCCTTTGGGCCATGCATATATTATAATAACAATACTAATGGTAAGTTTGGTCTTCGGGCCATTTGTTTGCCTGCAGGCCTTGTTTTTGCCTTCGACCATGCGTATATTATCATAATAATACTACTGATAGGTTTGGTATTCAGGCCATTTGTTTGCCTTCGGGCCATGCGTATATTATCATAATAAAAGTAATGGTAAGTTTGGTCTTCGGGCCATTTGTTTGCCTTCGGGCCTTGTTTTTGCCTTAGGGCCATGCGTTTATTATCATAATAATGCTCATGAGAAGTTTGGTCTTCGGGCCATTTGGTTGCCTTTGAGCCACGTGTCTATTATCATAATAATACTAAGGGTAAGTTTGGTCTTTGGGGCATTCGTCTCCCTTTGGGCCTTGCTTTTGCCTTTGGGCCATGCATATATTATCATAACAATACTAATGGTAAGTTTGGTCTTCGGGCCATTTGTTTGCCTGCAGGCCTTGTTTTTGCCTTCGGGCTATGCGTTTGCCTTCGTGCCATGCTGTTGCCTTCGGGCCACGCCGTTGCCTTCAGGCCATACCGTTGCCTTCGGGCCATGCGTATATTATCATAATAAAACTAATGGTAAGCTTGGTCTTCGGGCCATTTGTTTGCCTTCGGGCCTTGTTTTTGCCTTCGGGCCATGCGTTTATTATCATAATAATGCTCATGAGAAGTTTGGTCTTCGGGCCATTTGGTTGCCTTTGGGCCACGTGTCTATTATCATAATAATACCAAGGATAAGTTTGGTCTTTGGGGCATTCGTCTCCCTTTGGGCCTTGCTTTTGCCTTTGGGCCATGCATATATTATCATAACAATACTAATGGTAAGTTTGGTCTTCGGGCCATTTGTTTGCCTGCAGGCCTTGCTTTTGCCTTCGGGCCATGCGTATATTATCATAATAATACTACTGATAGGTTTGGTCTTCAGGCCATTTGTTTGCCTGCGGGCCATGCATATATTATCATAATAATACTATTGATAAGTTTGGTCTTCAGGCCATTTGTTTGCCTTCAGGCCTTGTTTTTGCCTGCGGGCCATGCGTATATTATCATTATAATACTACTGATAGGTTTGGTCTTCAGGCCATTTGTTTGCCTTCGGGCCATGCGTATATTATCATAATAATACTAATGGTAAGTTTGGTCTTCGGGCCATTTGCTTGCCTGCAGGCCTTGTTTTTGCCGTCAGGCCATGCGTCTATTATCATAATAATACTACTGATAGGTTTGGTCTTCAGGCCATTTGTTTGCCTTCCGGCCATGCGTATATTATCATAATAATAATAATGGTAAGTTTGGTCTTTGGGCCATTTGTGTGCCTTTGGGCCTTGCTTTTGCCTTTGGACCATGCACATATTATCATAACAATACTAATGGTAAGTTTGGTCTTCGGGCCATTTGTTTGCCTGCAGGCCTTGTTTTTGCCTTCGGGCCATGCGTATATTATCATAATAATACTACTGATAGGTTTGGTCTTCAGGCCATTTGTTTGCCTTCGGGCCATGCGTATATTATCATAATAATACTGATTGTAAGTTTGGTCTTCGGGCCATTTGGTTGCCTTTGGGCCACGTGTCTATTATCATAATAATACTAAGGGTAAGTTTGGTCTTTGGGCCATTCGTCTCCCTTTCGGCCTTGCTTTTGCCTTTGGGCCATGCATATATTATCATAACAATACTAATGGTAAGTTGGTCTTCGGGCCATTTGTTTGCCTCCAGGCCTTGTTTTTGCCTTCGGGCCATGCGTATATTATCATAATAATACTACTGATAGGTTTGGTGTTCAGGCCATTTGTTTGCCCTCGGGCCATGCGTATATTATCATAATAAAACTAATGGTAAGTTTGGTCTTCGGGCCATTTGTTTGCCTTCCGGCCTTGTTTTTGCCTTCGGGCCATGCGTTTATTATCATAATAATGCTCATGAGAAGTTTGGTCTTCGGGCCATTTGGTTGCCTTCGGGCCATGCGTATATTATCATAATAAAACTAATGGTAAGTTTGGTCTTCGGGCCATTTGTTTGCCTGCGGGCCTTGTTTTTGCCTTCGGGCCATGCGTTTATTATCATAATAATGCTGATGAGAAGTTTGGTCTTCGGGCCATTTGGTTGCCTTTGGGCCACGTGCCTATTATCATAATAATACTAAGGGTAAGTTTGGTCTTTGGGGCATTCGTCTCCCTTTGGGCCTTGCTTTTGCCTTTGGGCCATGCATATATTATCATGACAATACTAATGGTAAGTTTGGTCTTCGGGCCATTTGTTTGCCTTCAGGCCTTGTTTTTGCCTTTGTGCCATGAGTATATTATCATAATAATGCTGATGGGAACTTTGGTCTTTGGGCCATTTGATAATAATAATAATAATAATAATAATAATGGATATTAACAGATCCACATAACATGGCTATTCTCTGTTAAGTACTACATAAAATAATCTCTTTATTAAAAGAATATAGATTGTCCTGAATAAATTTATGTCGTCCATAATATGAATAACTTATTACATTGCGTCTAATTAAAAACCTATGTTACAATTTTATTCTTTAAAATTGCTTTAGATAATGTTAAAAATTACTGTAAATACGGCAGTTCCTTATGTTTTCTGGCTAAGAATTAAACAGCTTTCCTGCAATATCCTGAAAAGTTCCAGTTTCCCTTGGGATCACGAGTGATCTTGCACTGCTTGATCGAAGCTCTCTGGTAAACTTTTTTTCTTCGAGTGTCAAATATGATGGCCAGAACTCATAGTTCATCGCTTTGAATGTCATTTTCAGAAGGTTCAGTTCCCTTCTTTCCTTTAAAGGCAGCCATCCCAATTTCAAAATGGCTTTTGTATTGTTTATGTAATTTCCAGTTACAAAAGCTGCAGCGGCGAATGGTACTTTCTGCAAGCCATTTGGTTGCTTTTGGGCCACGCGTCTATTATCATAATAATACTAAGGGTAATTTTGGTCTTTGGGCCATTCGTCTCCCTTTGGGCCTTGCTTTTGCCTTTGGGCCATGCATATATTATCATAACAATACTAATGGTAAGTTTGGTCTTCGGGCCATTTGTTTGCCTGCAGGCCTTGTTTTTGCCTGCGGGCCATGCATATATTATCATAATAATACTATTGATAAGTTTGGTCTTTGGGCCATTCGTCTCCCTTTGGGCCTTGCTTTTGCCTTTGGGCCATGCATATATTATCATAACAATACTAATGGTAAGTTTTGTCTTCGGGCCATTTGTTTGCCTTCGGGCCTTTTTTTGCCTTCGTGCCATGCGTATATTATCAAAATAATGCTCATGAGAAGTTTGGTTTTTGGGCCATTTGGTTGCTTGTGGGCCATGCGTCTATTATCATAATAATACTAAGGGTAAGTTTGGTCTTTGGGCCATTCGTCTCCCTTTGGGCCTTGCTATTGCCTTTGGGCCATGCATATATTATCATAACAATACTAAGGGTAAGTTTGATCGTTGGGCCATTTGTTTGCCTGCAGGCCTTGTTATTGCCTTCGGGCCTTGCGTTTGCCTTCGTGCCATGCTGTTGCCTTCGGGCCATGCCGTTGCCTTCAGGCCATACCGTTGCCTTCAGGCCATGCGTATATTATCATAATAAAACTAATGCTAAGTTTGGTCTTCGGGCCATTTGTTTGCCTTCGGGCCTTGTTTTTGCCTTCGGGCCATGCGTGTATTATCATAATAATGCTCATGAGAAGTTTGGTCTTCGGGCCATTTGGTTGCCTTTGGGCCACGTGTCTATTATCATAATAATACAAAGGGTAAGTTTGGTCTTTGGGGCATTCGTCTCCCTTTGGGCCTTGCTTTTGCCTTTGGGCCATGCATATATTATCATAACAATACTAATGGTAAGTTTGGTCTTCGGGCCATTTTTTGCCTGCAGGCCTTGTTTTTGCCTTCGGGCCATGCGTATATTATCATAATAATACTACTGATAGGTTTGGTCTTCAGGCCATTTGTTTCCCTGCAGGCCTTTTTTTTGCCTGCGGGCCATGCGTGTATTATCATAATAATACTACTGATAGGTTTGGTCTTCAGGCCATTTGTTTCCCTTCGGGCCATGCGTATATCATCATAATAATACTGATGGTAAGTTTGGTCTTCGGGCCATTTGTTTGCCTTCGGGCCTTGTTTTTGCCTTCGTGCCATGCGTATATTATCATAATAATGCTCATGAGAAGTTTGGTCTTCGGGCCATTTGGTTGCTTTTGGGCCACGCGTCTGTTATCATAATAATACTAAGGGTAATTTTGGTCTTTGGGCCATTCGTCTCCCTTTGGGCCTTGCTTTTGCCTTTGGGCCATGCATATATTATCATAACAATACTAATGGTAAGTTTGGTATTCGGGCCATTTGTTTGCCTGCAGGCCTTGTTTTTGCCTGCGGGCCATGCATATATTATCATAATAATACTATTGATAAGTTTGGTCTTCAGGCCATTTGTTTGCCTTCAGGCCATGCGTATATTATCATAATAATACTAATGGTAAGTTTGGTCTTCGGGCATTTGCTTGCCTGCAGGCCTTGTTTTTGCCTTCAGGCCATGCGTATATTATCATAATAATACTACTGATAGGTTTGGTCTTCAGGCCATTTGTTTGCCTTCGGGCCATGCGTATATTATCATAAAAATAATGATGGTAAGTTTGGTCTTTGGGCCATTTTTGTGCCTTTGGGCCTTGCTTTTGGCTTTGGGCCATGCACATATTATCATAACAATACTAATGGTAAGTTTGGTCTTCGGGCCATTTGTTTGCCTGCAGGCCTTGTTTTTGCCTTCGGGCCATGCGTGTATTATCATAATAATACTACTGATAGGTTTGGTCTTCAGGCCATTTGTTTCCCTTCGGGCCATGCGTATATTATCATAAAAATAATGATGGTAAGTTTGGTCTTTGGGCCATTTGTGTGCCTTTGGGCCTTGCTTTTGCCTTTGGGCAATGCATATATTATCATAGCAATACTAATGGTAAGTGTGGTCTTCGGGCCATTTGTTTGCCTGCAGGCCTTGTTTTTGCCTTTGTGCCATGAGTATATTATCATAATAATGCTGATGGGAACTTTGGTCTTTGGGCCATTTGATAATAATAATAATAATAATAATAATAATGGATATTAACAGATCCACATAACATGGCTATTCTCTGTTAAGTACTACATAAAATAATGTCTTTATTAAAAGAATATAGATTGTCCTGAATAAATTTATGTCGTCCATAATATGAATAACTTATTACATTGCGTCTAATTAAAAACCTATGTTACAATTTTATTCTTTAAAAATGCTTTAGATAATGTTAAAAAATTACTGTAAATACGGCAGTTCCTTATGTTTTCTGGCCAAGAATTAAACAGCTTTCCTGCAATATCCTGAAAAGTTCCAGTTTCTCTTGGGATCACGAGTGATCTTGCACTGCTTGATCGAAGCTCTCTGGTAAACTTTTTTTCTTCGAGTGTCAAAAAATGATGGCCAGAACTCATAGTTCATCGCTTTGAATGTCATTTTCAGAAGGTTCAGTTCCCTTCTTTCCTTTAAAGGCAGCCATCCCAATTTCAAAATGGCTTTTGTATTGTTTATGTAATTTCCAGTTACAAAAGCTGCAGCGGCGAATGGTACTTTCTGCAAGCCATTTGGTTGCTTTTGGGCCACGCGTCTATTATCATAATAATACTAAGGGTAATTTTGGTCTTTGGGCCATTCGTCTCCCTTTGGGCCTTGCTTTTGCCTTTGGGCCATGCATATATTATCATAACAATACTAATGGTAAGTTTGGTCTTCGGGCCATTTGTTTGCCTGCAGGCCTTGTTTTTGCCTGCGGGCCATGCATATATTATCATAATAATACTATTGATAAGTTTGGTCTTTGGGCCATTCGTCTCCCTTTGGGCCTTGCTTTTGCCTTTGGGCCATGCATATATTATCATAACAATACTAATGGTAAGTTTTGTCTTCGGGCCATTTGTTTGCCTTCGGGCCTTTTTTTGCCTTCGTGCCATGCGTATATTATCAAAATAATGCTCATGAGAAGTTTGGTTTTTGGGCCATTTGGTTGCTTGTGGGCCATGCGTCTATTATCATAATAATACTAAGGGTAAGTTTGGTCTTTGGGCCATTCGTCTCCCTTTGGGCCTTGCTATTGCCTTTGGGCCATGCATATATTATCATAACAATACTAAGGGTAAGTTTGATCGTTGGGCCATTTGTTTGCCTGCAGGCCTTGTTATTGCCTTCGGGCCTTGCGTTTGCCTTCGTGCCATGCTGTTGCCTTCGGGCCATGCCGTTGCCTTCAGGCCATACCGTTGCCTTCAGGCCATGCGTATATTATCATAATAAAACTAATGCTAAGTTTGGTCTTCGGGCCATTTGTTTGCCTTCGGGCCTTGTTTTTGCCTTCGGGCCATGCGTGTATTATCATAATAATGCTCATGAGAAGTTTGGTCTTCGGGCCATTTGGTTGCCTTTGGGCCACGTGTCTATTATCATAATAATACAAAGGGTAAGTTTGGTCTTTGGGGCATTCGTCTCCCTTTGGGCCTTGCTTTTGCCTTTGGGCCATGCATATATTATCATAACAATACTAATGGTAAGTTTGGTCTTCGGGCCATTTTTTGCCTGCAGGCCTTGTTTTTGCCTTCGGGCCATGCGTATATTATCATAATAATACTACTGATAGGTTTGGTCTTCAGGCCATTTGTTTGCCTGCAGGCCTTTTTTTTGCCTGCGGGCCATGCGTGTATTATCATAATAATACTACTGATAGGTTTGGTCTTCAGGCCATTTGTTTCCCTTCGGGCCATGCGTATATCATCATAATAATACTGATGGTAAGTTTGGTCTTCGGGCCATTTGTTTGCCTTCGGGCCTTGTTTTTGCCTTCGTGCCATGCGTATATTATCATAATAATGCTCATGAGAAGTTTGGTCTTCGGGCCATTTGGTTGCCTTTGGGCCACGTGTCTATTATCATAATAATACTAAGGGTAAGTTTTGTCTTTGGGGCATTCGTCTTCCTTTGGGCCTTGTTTTGCCTTTGGGCCATGCATATATTATCATAATAATGCTCATGAGAAGTTTGGTCTTCGGGCCATTTGCTTGCCTGCAGGCCTTGTTTTTGCCTTCGGGCCATGCGTATGTTATCATAATAATACTACTGATAGGTTTGGTCTTCAGGCCATTTGTTTGCCTTCGGGCCATGCGTATATTATCATAATAATACTATTGATAAGTTTGGTCTTTGGGCCATTCGTCTCCCTTTGGGCCTTGCTTTTGCCTTTGGGCCATGCATATATTATCATAACAATACTAATGGTAAGTTTGGTCTTCGGGCCATTTGTTTGCCTTCGGGCTTTTTTTTGCCTTCGTGCCATGCGTATATTATCATAATAATGCTCATGAGAAGTTTGGTCTTTGGGCCATTTGGTTGCTTTTGGGCCAAGCGTCTATTATCATAATAATACTAAGGGTAAGTTTGGTCTTTGGGGCATTCGTCTCCCTTTGGGCCTTGCTTTTGCCTTTGGGCCATGCATATATTATCATAACAATACTAATGGTAAGTTTGGTCTTCGGGCCATTTGTTTGCCTGCAGGCCTTGTTTTTGCCTGCGGGCCATGCATATATTATCATAATAATACTATTGATAAGTTTGGTCTTTGGGCCATTCGTCTCCCTTTGGGCCTTGCTTTTGCCTTTGGGCCATGCATATATTATCATAACAATACTAATGGTAAGTTTTGTCTTCGGGCCATTTGTTTGCCTTCGGGCCTTTTTTTGCCTTCGTGCCATGCGTATATTATCAAAATAATGCTCATGAGAAGTTTGGTTTTTGGGCCATTTGGTTGCTTGTGGGCCATGCGTCTATTATCATAATAATACTAAGGGTAAGTTTGGTCTTTGGGCCATTCGTCTCCCTTTGGGCCTTGCTATTGCCTTTGGGCCATGCATATATTATCATAACAATACTAAGGGTAAGTTTGATCGTTGGGCCATTTGTTTGCCTGCAGGCCTTGTTATTGCCTTCGGGCCTTGCGTTTGCCTTCGTGCCATGCTGTTGCCTTCGGGCCATGCCGTTGCCTTCAGGCCATACCGTTGCCTTCAGGCCATGCGTATATTATCATAATAAAACTAATGCTAAGTTTGGTCTTCGGGCCATTTGTTTGCCTTCGGGCCTTGTTTTTGCCTTCGGGCCATGCGTGTATTATCATAATAATGCTCATGAGAAGTTTGGTCTTCGGGCCATTTGGTTGCCTTTGGGCCACGTGTCTATTATCATAATAATACAAAGGGTAAGTTTGGTCTTTGGGGCATTCGTCTCCCTTTGGGCCTTGCTTTTGCCTTTGGGCCATGCATATATTATCATAACAATACTAATGGTAAGTTTGGTCTTCGGGCCATTTTTTGCCTGCAGGCCTTGTTTTTGCCTTCGGGCCATGCGTATATTATCATAATAATACTACTGATAGGTTTGGTCTTCAGGCCATTTGTTTGCCTGCAGGGCTTTTTTTTGCCTGCGGGCCATGCGTGTCTTATCATAATAATACTACTGATAGGTTTGGTCTTCAGGCCATTTGTTTCCCTTCGGGCCATGCGTATATCATCATAATAATACTGATGGTAAGTTTGGTCTTCGGGCCATTTGTTTGCCTTCGGGCCTTGTTTTTGCCTTCGTGCCATGCGTATATTATCATAATAATGCTCATGAGAAGTTTGGTCTTCGGGCCATTTGGTTGCCTTTGGGCCACGTGTCTATTATCATAATAATACTAAGGGTAAGTTTTGTCTTTGGGGCATTCGTCTTCCTTTGGGCCTTGTTTTGCCTTTGGGCCATGCATATATTATCATAATAATGCTCATGAGAAGTTTGGTCTTCGGGCCATTTGCTTGCCTGCAGGCCTTGTTTTTGCCTTCGGGCCATGCGTATGTTATCATAATAATACTACTGATAGGTTTGGTCTTCAGGCCATTTGTTTGCCTTCGGGCCATGCGTATATTATCATAATAATACTATTGATAAGTTTGGTCTTTGGGCCTTTCGTCTCCCTTTGGGCCTTGCTTTTGCCTTTGGGCCATGCATATATTATCATAACAATACTAATGGTAAGTTTGGTCTTCGGGCCATTTGTTTGCCTTCGGGCTTTTTTTTGCCTTCGTGCCATGCGTATATTATCATAATAATGCTCATGAGAAGTTTGGTCTTTGGGCCATTTGGTTGCTTTTGGGCCACGCGTCTATTATCATAATAATACTAAGGGTAAGTTTGGTCTTTGGGCCATTCGTCTCCCTTTGGGCCTTGCTATTGCCTTTGGGCCATGCATATATTATCATAACAATACTAAGGGTAAGTTTGATCGTTGGGCCATTTGTTTGCCTGCAGGCCTTGTTTTTGCCTTCGGGCCATGTGTTTATTATCATAATAATGCTCATGAGAAGTTTGGTCTTCGGGCCATTTGGTTGCCTTTGGGCCACGTGTCTATTATCATAATAATACAAAGGTTAAGTTTGGTCTTTGGGGCATTCGTCTCCCTTTGGGCCTTGCTTTTGCCTTTGGGCCATGCATATATTATCATAACAATACTAATGGTAAGTTTGGTCTTTGGGCCATTTGTGTGCGTTTGGGCCTTGCTTTTGCCTTTGGGCCATGCACATATTATCATAACAATACTAATGGTAAGTTTGGTCTTCGGGCCATTTGTTTGCCTGCAGGCCTTGTTTTTGCCTTCGGGCCATGCGTTTATTATCATAATAATGCTCATGAGAAGTTTGGTCTTCGGGCCATTTGGTTGCCTTTGGGCCACGTGTCTATTATCATAATAATACAAAGGGTAAGTTTGGTCTTTGGGGCATTCGTCTCCCTTTGGGCCTTGCTTTTGCCTTTGGGCCATGCATATATTATCATAACAATACTAATGGTAAGTTTGGTCTTTGGGCCATTTGTGTGCCTTTGGGCCTTGCTTTTGCCTTTGGGCCATGCACATATTATCATAACAATACTAATGGTAAGTTTGGTCTTCGGGCCATTTGTTTGCCTGCAGGCCTTGTTTTTGCCTTCGGGCCATGCGTTTATTATCATAATAATGCTCATGAGAAGTTTGGTCTTCGGGCCATTTGGTTGCCTTTGGGCCACGTGTCTATTATCATAATAATACTAAGGGTAAGTTTGGTCTTTGGGGCATTCGTCTCCCTTTGGGCCTTGCTTTTGCCTTTGGGCCATGCATATATTATCATAACAATACTAATGGTAAGTTTGGTCTTCGGGCCATTTGTTTGCCTTCGGGCCTTGTTTTTGCCTTCGTGCCATGCGTATATTATCATAATAATGCTCATGAGAAGTTTGGTCTTCGGGCCATTTGGTTGCTTTTCGGCCACGCCTCTTTTATCATAATAATACTAAGGGTAATTTTGGTCTTTGGGCCATTCGTCTCCTTTTGGGCCTTGCCTTTGCCTTTGGGCCATGCATATATTATCAGAACAATACTAATGGTAAGTTTGGTCTTCGGGCCATTTGTTTGCCTGCAGGCCTTGTTTTTGCCTGCGGGCCATGCATATATTATCATAATAATACTATTGATAAGTTTGGTCTTCAGGCCATTTGTTTGCCTTCAGGCCTTGTTTTTGCCTGCTGGCCATGCGTATATTATCATAATAATACTACTGATAGGTTTGGTCTTCAGGCCATTTGTTTGCCTGCAGGCCTTTTTTTTGCCTGCGGGCCATGCGTGTATTATCATAATAATACTACTGATAGGTTTGGTCTTCAGGCCATTTGTTTCCCTTCGGGCCATGCGTATATCATCATAATAATACTGATGGTAAGTTTGGTCTTCGGGCCATTTGTTTGCCTTCGGGCCTTGTTTTTGCCTTCGTGCCATGCGTATATTATCATAATAATGCTCATGAGAAGTTTGGTCTTCGGGCCATTTGGTTGCCTTTGGGCCACGTGTCTATTATCATAATAATACTAAGGGTAAGTTTTGTCTTTGGGGCATTCGTCTTCCTTTGGGCCTTGTTTTGCCTTTGGGCCATGCATATATTATCATAATAATGCTCATGAGAAGTTTGGTCTTCGGGCCATTTGCTTGCCTGCAGGCCTTGTTTTTGCCTTCGGGCCATGCGTATGTTATCATAATAATACTACTGATAGGTTTGGTCTTCAGGCCATTTGTTTGCCTTCGGGCCATGCGTATATTATCATAATAATACTATTGATAAGTTTGGTCTTTGGGCCTTTCGTCTCCCTTTGGGCCTTGCTTTTGCCTTTGGGCCATGCATATATTATCATAACAATACTAATGGTAAGTTTGGTCTTCGGGCCATTTGTTTGCCTTCGGGCTTTTTTTTGCCTTCGTGCCATGCGTATATTATCATAATAATGCTCATGAGAAGTTTGGTCTTTGGGCCATTTGGTTGCTTTTGGGCCACGCGTCTATTATCATAATAATACTAAGGGTAAGTTTGGTCTTTGGGCCATTCGTCTCCCTTTGGGCCTTGCTATTGCCTTTGGGCCATGCATATATTATCATAACAATACTAAGGGTAAGTTTGATCGTTGGGCCATTTGTTTGCCTGCAGGCCTTGTTTTTGCCTTCGGGCCATGTGTTTATTATCATAATAATGCTCATGAGAAGTTTGGTCTTCGGGCCATTTGGTTGCCTTTGGGCCACGTGTCTATTATCATAATAATACAAAGGTTAAGTTTGGTCTTTGGGGCATTCGTCTCCCTTTGGGCCTTGCTTTTGCCTTTGGGCCATGCATATATTATCATAACAATACTAATGGTAAGTTTGGTCTTTGGGCCATTTGTGTGCGTTTGGGCCTTGCTTTTGCCTTTGGGCCATGCACATATTATCATAACAATACTAATGGTAAGTTTGGTCTTCGGGCCATTTGTTTGCCTGCAGGCCTTGTTTTTGCCTTCGGGCCATGCGTTTATTATCATAATAATGCTCATGAGAAGTTTGGTCTTCGGGCCATTTGGTTGCCTTTGGGCCACGTGTCTATTATCATAATAATACAAAGGGTAAGTTTGGTCTTTGGGGCATTCGTCTCCCTTTGGGCCTTGCTTTTGCCTTTGGGCCATGCATATATTATCATAACAATACTAATGGTAAGTTTGGTCTTTGGGCCATTTGTGTGCCTTTGGGCCTTGCTTTTGCCTTTGGGCCATGCACATATTATCATAACAATACTAATGGTAAGTTTGGTCTTCGGGCCATTTGTTTGCCTGCAGGCCTTGTTTTTGCCTTCGGGCCATGCGTTTATTATCATAATAATGCTCATGAGAAGTTTGGTCTTCGGGCCATTTGGTTGCCTTTGGGCCACGTGTCTATTATCATAATAATACTAAGGGTAAGTTTGGTCTTTGGGGCATTCGTCTCCCTTTGGGCCTTGCTTTTGCCTTTGGGCCATGCATATATTATCATAACAATACTAATGGTAAGTTTGGTCTTCGGGCCATTTGTTTGCCTTCGGGCCTTGTTTTTGCCTTCGTGCCATGCGTATATTATCATAATAATGCTCATGAGAAGTTTGGTCTTCGGGCCATTTGGTTGCTTTTCGGCCACGCCTCTTTTATCATAATAATACTAAGGGTAATTTTGGTCTTTGGGCCATTCGTCTCCTTTTGGGCCTTGCCTTTGCCTTTGGGCCATGCATATATTATCAGAACAATACTAATGGTAAGTTTGGTCTTCGGGCCATTTGTTTGCCTGCAGGCCTTGTTTTTGCCTGCGGGCCATGCATATATTATCATAATAATACTATTGATAAGTTTGGTCTTCAGGCCATTTGTTTGCCTTCAGGCCTTGTTTTTGCCTGCTGGCCATGCGTATATTATCATTATAATACTACTGATAGGTTTGGTCTTCAGGCCATTTGTTTGCCTTCGGGCCATGCGTATATTATCATAATAATACTAATGGTAAGTTTGGTCTTCGGGCCATTTGCTTGCCTGCAGGCCTTGTCTTTGCCTTCGGGCCATGCGTATATTATCATAATAATACTACTGATAGGTTTGGTCTTCAGGCCATTTGTTTGCCTTCGGGCCATGTGTATATTATCATAATAATACTGATGGTAAGTTTGGTCTTCGGGCCATTTGTTTGCTTTTGGGCCTTGCTTTTGCCTTTGGGCCATGCACATATTATCATAACAATACTAATGGTAAGTTTGGTCTTCGGGCCATTTGTTTGCCTTCGGGCCTTGTTTTTGCCTTCGTGCCATGCGTATATTATCATAATAATGCTCATGAGAAGTTTGGTCTTCGTGCCATTTGGTTGCCTTTGGGCCACGTGTCTATTATCATAATAATACTAAGGGTAAGTTTGGTCTTTGGGCCATTCATCTCCCTTTGGGGCTTGCTTTTGCCTTTTGGCCATGCATATATTATCATAACAATACTAATGGTAAGTTTGGTCTTCGGGCCATTTGTTTGCCTGCAGGCCTTGTTTTTGCCTTCGTGCCATGCGTATATTATTATAATAATGTTGATGAGAACTTTGGTCTTTGGGCCATTTGGTTGCTTTTGGGCCACGCGTCTATTATCATAATAATACTAAGGGTAATTTTGGTCTTTGGGCCATTCGTCTCCCTTTGGGCCTTGCTTTTGCCTTTGGGCCATGCATATATTATCATAACAATACTAATGTTAAGTTTGGTCTTCGGGCCATTTGTTTGCCTGCAGGCCTTGTTTTTGCCTGCGGGCCATGCATATATTATCATAATAATACTATTGATAAGTTTGGTCTTCAGGCCATTTGTTTGCCTTCAGGCCTTGTTTTTGCCTTCGGGCCATGCGTATGTTATCATAATAATACTACTGATAGGTTTGGTCTTCAGGCCATTTGTTTGCCTTCGGGCCATGCGTATATTATCATAAAAATAATGATGGTAAGTTTGGTCTTTGGGCCATTTGTGTGCCTTTGGGCCTTGCTTTTGCCTTTGGGCCATGCATATATTATCATAGCAATACTGATGGTAAGTTTGGTCTTCGGGCCATTTGTTTGCCTGCAGGCCTTGCTTTTGCCTTTGTGCCATGCGTATATTATCATAATAATGCTGATGGGAACTTTGGTCTTTGGGCCATTTGGTTGCTTTTGGGCCACGCGTCTGTTATCATAATAATACTAAGGGTAATTTTGGTCTTTGGGCCATTCGTCTCCCTTTGGGCCTTGCTTTTGCCTTTGGGCCATGCATATATTATCATAACAATACTAATGGTAAGTTTGGTATTCGGGCCATTTGTTTGCCTGCAGGCCTTGTTTTTGCCTGCGGGCCATGCATATATTATCATAATAATACTATTGATAAGTTTGGTCTTCAGGCCATTTGTTTGCCTTCGGGCCATGCGTATATTATCATAATAATACTAATGGTAAGTTTGGTCTTTGGGCCATTTTTGTGCCTTTGGGCCTTGCTTTTGGCTTTGGGCCATGCACATATTATCATAACAATACTAATGGTAAGTTTGGTCTTCGGGCCATTTGTTTGCCTGCAGGCCTTGTTTTTGCCTTCGGGCTATGCGTGTATTATCATAATAATACTACTGATAGGTTTGGTCTTCAGGCCATTTGTTTCCCTTCGGGCCATGCGTATATTATCATAAAAATAATGATGGTAAGTTTGGTCTTTGGGCCATTTGTGTGCCTTTGGGCCTTGCTTTTGCCTTTGGGCAATGCATATATTATCATAGCAATACTAATGGTAAGTGTGGTCTTCGGGCCATTTGTTTGCCTGCAGGCCTTGTTTTTGCCTTTGTGCCATGAGTATATTATCATAATAATGCTGATGGGAACTTTGGTCTTTGGGCCATTTGATAATAATAATAATAATAATAATAATAATGGATATTAACAGATCCACATAACATGGCTATTCTCTGTTAAGTACTACATAAAATAATGTCTTTATTAAAAGAATATAGATTGTCCTGAATAAATTTATGTCATCCATAATATGAATAACTTATTACATTGCGTCTAATTAAAAACCTATGTTACAATTTTATTCTTTAAAAATGCTTTAGATAATGTTAAAAAATTACTGTAAATACGGCAGTTCCTTATGTTCTCTGGCCAAGAATTAAACAGCTTTCCTGCAATATCCTGAAAAGTTCCAGTTTCCCCTGGGATCACGAGTGATCTTGCACTGCTTGATCGAAGCTCTCTGGTAAACTTTTTTTCTTCGAGTGTCAAATATGATGGCCAGAACTCATAGTTCATCGCTTTGAATGTCATTTTCAGAAGGTTCAGTTCCCTTCTTTCCTTTATAGGCATCCATCCCAATTTCAAAATGGCTTTTGTATTGTTTATGTAATTTCCAGTTACAAAAGCTGCAGCGGCGAATTGTACTTTCTGCAAGCCATTTGGTTGCTTTTGGGCCACGCGTCTATTATCATAATAATACTAAGGGTAATTTTGGTCTTTGGGCCATTCGTCTCCCTTTGGGCCTTGCTTTTGCCTTTGGGCCATGCATATATTATCATAACAATACTAATGGTAAGTTTGGTCTTCGGGCCATTTGTTTGCCTGCAGGCCTTGTTTTTGCCTGCGGGCCATGCATATATTATCATAATAATACTATTGATAAGTTTGGTCTTTGGGCCATTCGTCTCCCTTTGGGCCTTGCTTTTGCCTTTGGGCCATGCATATATTATCATAACAATACTAATGGTAAGTTTTGTCTTCGGGCCATTTGTTTGCCTTCGGGCCTTTTTTTGCCTTCGTGCCATGCGTATATTGTCAAAATAATGCTCATGAGAAGTTTGGTTTTTGGGCCATTTGGTTGCTTGTGGGCCATGCGTCTATTATCATAATAATACTAAGGGTAAGTTTGGTCTTTGGGCCATTCGTCTCCCTTTGGGCCTTGCTTTTGCCTTTGGGCCATGCATATATTATCATAACAATACTATTGGTAAGTTTGGTCTTCGGGCCATTTGTTTGCCTGCAGGCCTTGTTTTTGCCTTCGGGCCATGCGTATCTTATCATAATAATAATGATGGTAAGCTTGGTCTTTGGGCCATTTGTGTGCCTTTGGGCCTTGCTTTTGCCTTTGGGCCATGCACATATTATCATAACAATACTAATGGTAAGTTTGGTCTTCGGGCCATTTGTTTGCCTTCCGGCCTTGTTTTTGCCTTCGTGCCATGCATATATTATCATAATAATGCTCATGAAAAGTTTGGTCTTCGGGCCATTTGCTTGCCTGCAGGCCTTGTTTTTGCCTTCGGGCCATGCGTATGTTATCATAATAATACTACTGATAGGTTTGGTCTTCAGGCCATTTGTTTGCCTTCGGGCCATGCGTATATTATCATAAAAATAATGATGGTAAGTTTGGTCTTTGGGCCATTTGTGTGCCTTTGGGCCTTGCTTTTGCCTTTGGGCCATGCATATATTATCATAGCAATACTGATGGTAAGTTTGGTCTTCGGGCCATTTGTTTGCCTGCAGGCCTTGTTTTTGCCTTTGTGCCATGCGTATATTATCATAATAATGCTGATGGGAACTTTGGTCTTTGGGCCATTTGGTTGCTTTTGGGCCACGCGTCTGTTATCATAATAATACTAAGGGTAAGTTTGGTCTTTGGGGCATTCGTCTCCCTTTGGGCCTTGCTTTTGCCTTTGGGCCATGCATATATTATCATAACAATACTAATGGTAAGTTTGGTCTTCGGGCCATTTGTTTGCCTTTGGGCCTTGTTTTTGCCTTCGTGCCTTGCATATATTATCATAATAATGCTCATGAGAAGTTTGGTCTTCGGGCCATTTGGTTGCTTTTGGGCCACGCCTCTTTTATCATAATAATACTAAGGGTAATTTTGGTCTTTGGGCCATTCGTCTCCTTTTGGGCCTTGCCTTTGCCGTTGGGCCATGCATGTATTATCAGAACAATACTAATGGTAAGTTTGGTCTTCGGGCCATTTGTTTGCCTGCAGGCCTTGTTTTTGCCTGCGGGCCATGCATATATTATCATAATAATACTATTGATAAGTTTGGTCTTCAGGCCATTTGTTTGCCTTCAGGCCTTGTTTTTGCCTGCGGGCCATGCGTATATTATCATTATAATACTACTGATAGGTTTGGTCTTCAGGCCATTTGTTTGCCTTCGGGCCATGCGTATATTATCATAATAATACTAATGGTAAGTTTGGTCTTCGGGCCATTTGCTTGCCTGCAGGCCTTGTCTTTGCCTTCGGGCCATGCGTATATTATCATAATAATACTACTGATAGTTTGGTCTTCAGGCCATTTGTTGGCCTTCGGGCCATGTGTATATTATCATAGTAATACTAAGGGTAAGTTTGGTCTTTGGGCCATTCTTCTCCCTTTGGGGCTTGCTTTTGCCTTTGGGCCATGCATATATTATCATAACAATACTAATGGTAAGTTTGGTCTTCGGGCCATTTGTTTGCCTGCAGGCCTTGTTTTTGCCTTCGTGCCATGCGTATATTATCATAATAATGTTGATGAGAACTTTGGTCTTTGGGCCATTTGGTTGCTTTTGGGCCATGCGTCTATTATCATAATAATACTAAGGGTAATTTTGGTCTTTGGGCCATTCGTCTCCCTTTGGGCCTTGCTTTTGCCTTTGGGCCATGCATATATTATCATAACAATACTAATGTTAAGTTTGGTCTTCGGGCCATTTGTTTGCCTGCAGGCCTTGTTTTTGCCTGCGGGCCATGCATATATTATCATAATAATACTATTGATAAGTTTGGTCTTCAGGCCATTTGTTTGCCTTCAGGCCTTGTTTTTGCCTGCGGGCCATGCGTATATTATCATTATAATACTACTGATAGGTTTGGTCTTCAGGCCATTTGTTTGCCTTCGGGCCATGCGTATATTATCATAATAATACTAATGGTAAGTTTGGTTTTCGGGCCATTTGCTTGCCTGCAGGCCTTGTTTTTGCTGTCAGGCCATGCGTATATTATCATAATAATACTACTGATAGGTTTGGTCTTCAGGCCATTTGTTTGCCTTCGGGCCATGCGTATATTATCATAATAATAATGATGGTAAGCTTGGTCTTTGGGCCATTTGTGTGCCTTTGGGCCTTGCTTTTGCCTTTGGGCCATGCACATATTATCATAACAATACTAATGGTAAGTTTGGTCTTCGGGCCATTTGTTTGCCTTCCGGCCTTGTTTTTGCCTTCGTGCCATGCATATATTATCATAATAATGCTCATGAAAAGTTTGGTCTTCGGGCCATTTGCTTGCCTGCAGGCCTTGTTTTTGCCTTCGGGCCATGCGTATGTTATCATAATAATACTACTGATAGGTTTGGTCTTCAGGCCATTTGTTTGCCTTCGGGCCATGCGTATATTATCATAAAAATAATGATGGTAAGTTTGGTCTTTGGGCCATTTGTGTGCCTTTGGGCCTTGCTTTTGCCTTTGGGCCATGCATATTTTATCATAGCAATACTGATGGTAAGTTTGGTCTTCGGGCCATTTGTTTGCCTGCAGGCCTTGTTTTTGCCTTTGTGCCATGCGTATATTATCATAATAATGCTGATGGGAACTTTGGTCTTTGGGCCATTTGGTTGCTTTTGGGCCACGCGTCTGTTATCATAATAATACTAAGGGTAATTTTGGTCTTTGGGCCATTCGTCTCCCTTTGGGCCTTGCTTTTGCCTTTGGGCCATGCATATATTATCATAACAATACTAATGGTAAGTTTGGTATTCGGGCCATTTGTTTGCCTGCAGGCCTTGTTTTTGCCTGCGGGCCATGCATATATTATCATAATAATACTATTGATAAGTTTGGTCTTCAGGCCATTTGTTTGCCTTCGGGCCATGCGTATATTATCATAATAATACTAATGGTAAGTTTGGTCTTTGGGCCATTTTTGTGCCTTTGGGCCTTGCTTTTGGCTTTGGGCCATGCACATATTATCATAACAATACTAATGGTAAGTTTGGTCTTCGGGCCATTTGTTTGCCTGCAGGCCTTGTTTTTGCCTTCGGGCTATGCGTGTATTATCATAATAATACTACTGATAGGTTTGGTCTTCAGGCCATTTGTTTCCCTTCGGGCCATGCGTATATTATCATAAAAATAATGATGGTAAGTTTGGTCTTTGGGCCATTTGTGTGCCTTTGGGCCTTGCTTTTGCCTTTGGGCAATGCATATATTATCATAGCAATACTAATGGTAAGTGTGGTCTTCGGGCCATTTGTTTGCCTGCAGGCCTTGTTTTTGCCTTTGTGCCATGAGTATATTATCATAATAATGCTGATGGGAACTTTGGTCTTTGGGCCATTTGATAATAATAATAATAATAATAATAATAATGGATATTAACAGATCCACATAACATGGCTATTCTCTGTTAAGTACTACATAAAATAATGTCTTTATTAAAAGAATATAGATTGTCCTGAATAAATTTATGTCATCCATAATATGAATAACTTATTACATTGCGTCTAATTAAAAACCTATGTTACAATTTTATTCTTTAAAAATGCTTTAGATAATGTTAAAAAATTACTGTAAATACGGCAGTTCCTTATGTTCTCTGGCCAAGAATTAAACAGCTTTCCTGCAATATCCTGAAAAGTTCCAGTTTCCCCTGGGATCACGAGTGATCTTGCACTGCTTGATCGAAGCTCTCTGGTAAACTTTTTTTCTTCGAGTGTCAAATATGATGGCCAGAACTCATAGTTCATCGCTTTGAATGTCATTTTCAGAAGGTTCAGTTCCCTTCTTTCCTTTATAGGCATCCATCCCAATTTCAAAATGGCTTTTGTATTGTTTATGTAATTTCCAGTTACAAAAGCTGCAGCGGCGAATTGTACTTTCTGCAAGCCATTTGGTTGCTTTTGGGCCACGCGTCTATTATCATAATAATACTAAGGGTAATTTTGGTCTTTGGGCCATTCGTCTCCCTTTGGGCCTTGCTTTTGCCTTTGGGCCATGCATATATTATCATAACAATACTAATGGTAAGTTTGGTCTTCGGGCCATTTGTTTGCCTGCAGGCCTTGTTTTTGCCTGCGGGCCATGCATATATTATCATAATAATACTATTGATAAGTTTGGTCTTTGGGCCATTCGTCTCCCTTTGGGCCTTGCTTTTGCCTTTGGGCCATGCATATATTATCATAACAATACTAATGGTAAGTTTTGTCTTCGGGCCATTTGTTTGCCTTCTGGCCTTTTTTTGCCTTCGTGCCATGCGTATATTATCAAAATAATGCTCATGAGAAGTTTGGTTTTTGGGCCATTTGGTTGCTTGTGGGCCATGCGTCTATTATCATAATAATACTAAGGGTAAGTTTGGTCTTTGGGCCATTCGTCTCCCTTTGGGCCTTGCTTTTGCCTTTGGGCCATGCATATATTATCATAACAATACTAATGGTAAGTTTGGTCTTCGGGCCATTTGTTTGCCTGCAGGCCTTGTTTTTGCCTTCGGGCCATGCGTATATTATCATAATAATAATGATGGTAAGCTTGGTCTTTGGGCCATTTGTGTGCCTTTGGGCCTTGCTTTTGCCTTTGGGCCATGCACATATTATCATAACAATACTAATGGTAAGTTTGGTCTTCGGGCCATTTGTTTGCCTTCCGGCCTTGTTTTTGCCTTCGTGCCATGCATATATTATCATAATAATGCTCATGAAAAGTTTGGTCTTCGGGCCATTTGCTTGCCTGCAGGCCTTGTTTTTGCCTTCGGGCCATGCGTATGTTATCATAATAATACTACTGATAGGTTTGGTCTTCAGGCCATTTGTTTGCCTTCGGGCCATGCGTATATTATCATAAAAATAATGATGGTAAGTTTGGTCTTTGGGCCATTTGTGTGCCTTTGGGCCTTGCTTTTGCCTTTGGGCCATGCATATATTATCATAGCAATACTGATGGTAAGTTTGGTCTTCGGGCCATTTGTTTGCCTGCAGGCCTTGTTTTTGCCTTTGTGCCATGCGTATATTATCATAATAATGCTGATGGGAACTTTGGTCTTTGGGCCATTTGGTTGCTTTTGGGCCACGCGTCTGTTATCATAATAATACTAAGGGTAATTTTGGTCTTTGGGCCATTCGTCTCCCTTTGGGCCTTGCTTTTGCCTTTGGGCCATGCATATATTATCATAACAATACTAATGGTAAGTTTGGTATTCGGGCCATTTGTTTGCCTGCAGGCCTTGTTTTTGCCTGCGGGCCATGCATATATTATCATAATAATACTATTGATAAGTTTGGTCTTCAGGCCATTTGTTTGCCTTCAGGCCATGCGTATATTATCATAATAATACTAATGGTAAGTTTGGTCTTCGGGCATTTGCTTGCCTGCAGGCCTTGTTTTTGCCTTCAGGCCATGCGTATATTATCATAATAATACTACTGATAGGTTTGGTCTTCAGGCCATTTGTTTGCCTTCGGGCCATGCGTATATTATCATAAAAATAATGATGGTAAGTTTGGTCTTTGGGCCATTTTTGTGCCTTTGGGCCTTGCTTTTGGCTTTGGGCCATGCACATATTATCATAACAATACTAATGGTAAGTTTGGTCTTCGGGCCATTTGTTTGCCTGCAGGCCTTGTTTTTGCCTTCGGGCCATGCGTGTATTATCATAATAATACTACTGATAGGTTTGGTCTTCAGGCCATTTGTTTCCCTTCGGGCCATGCGTATATTATCATAAAAATAATGATGGTAAGTTTGGTCTTTGGGCCATTTGTGTGCCTTTGGGCCTTGCTTTTGCCTTTGGGCAATGCATATATTATCATAGCAATACTAATGGTAAGTGTGGTCTTCGGGCCATTTGTTTGCCTGCAGGCCTTGTTTTTGCCTTTGTGCCATGAGTATATTATCATAATAATGCTGATGGGAACTTTGGTCTTTGGGCCATTTGATAATAATAATAATAATAATAATAATAATAATAATGGATATTAACAGATCCACATAACATGGCTATTCTCTGTTAAGTACTACATAAAATAATGTCTTTATTAAAAGAATATAGATTGTCCTGAATAAATTTATGTCGTCCATAATATGAATAACTTATTACATTGCGTCTAATTAAAAACCTATGTTACAATTTTATTCTTTAAAAATGCTTTAGATAATGTTAAAAAATTACTGTAAATACGGCAGTTCCTTATGTTTTCTGGCCAAGAATTAAACAGCTTTCCTGCAATATCCTGAAAAGTTCCAGTTTCCCTTGGGATCACGAGTGATCTTGCACTGCTTGATCGAAGCTCTCTGGTAAACTTTTTTTCTTCGAGTGTCAAATATGATGGCCAGAACTCATAGTTCATCGCTTTGAATGTCATTTTCAGAAGGTTCAGTTCCCTTCTTTCCTTTAAAGGCAGCCATCCCAATTTCAAAATGGCTTTTGTATTGTTTATGTAATTTCCAGTTACAAATACTGCAGCGGCGAATGGTACTTTCTGCAAGCCATTTGGTTGCTTTTGGGCCACGCGTCTATTATCATAATAATACTAAGGGTAATTTTGGTCTTTGGGCCATTCGTCTCCCTTTGGGCCTTGCTTTTGCCTTTGGGCCATGCATATATTATCATAACAATACTAATGGTAAGTTTGGTCTTCGGGCCATTTGTTTGCCTGCAGGCCTTGTTTTTGCCTGCGGGCCATGCATATATTATCATAATAATACTATTGATAAGTTTGGTCTTTGGGCCATTCGTCTCCCTTTGGGCCTTGCTTTTGCATTTGGGCCATGCATATATTATCATAACAATACTAATGGTAAGTTTTGTCTTCGGGCCATTTGTTTGCCTTCGGGCCTTTTTTTGCCTTCGTGCCATGCGTATATTATCAAAATAATGCTCATGAGAAGTTTGGTTTTTGGGCCATTTGGTTGCTTGTGGGCCATGCGTCTATTATCATAACAATACTAAGGGTAAGTTTGGTCTTTGGGCCATTCGTCTCCCTTTGGGCCTTGCTATTGCCTTTGGGCCATGCATATATTATCATAACAATACTAATGGTAAGTTTTGTCTTCGGGCCATTTGTTTGCCTTCTGGCCTTTTTTTGCCTTCGTGCCATGCGTATATTATCAAAATAATGCTCATGAGAAGTTTGGTTTTTGGGCCATTTGGTTGCTTGTGGGCCATGCGTCTATTATCATAATAATACTAAGGGTAAGTTTGGTCTTTGGGCCATTCGTCTCCCTTTGGGCCTTGCTTTTGCCTTTGGGCCATGCATATATTATCATAACAATACTAATGGTAAGTTTGGTCTTCGGGCCATTTGTTTGCCTGCAGGCCTTGTTTTTGCCTTCGGGCCATGCGTATATTATCATAATAATAATGATGGTAAGCTTGGTCTTTGGGCCATTTGTGTGCCTTTGGGCCTTGCTTTTGCCTTTGGGCCATGCACATATTATCATAACAATACTAATGGTAAGTTTGGTCTTCGGGCCATTTGTTTGCCTTCCGGCCTTGTTTTTGCCTTCGTGCCATGCATATATTATCATAATAATGCTCATGAAAAGTTTGGTCTTCGGGCCATTTGCTTGCCTGCAGGCCTTGTTTTTGCCTTCGGGCCATGCGTATGTTATCATAATAATACTACTGATAGGTTTGGTCTTCAGGCCATTTGTTTGCCTTCGGGCCATGCGTATATTATCATAAAAATAATGATGGTAAGTTTGGTCTTTGGGCCATTTGTGTGCCTTTGGGCCTTGCTTTTGCCTTTGGGCCATGCATATATTATCATAGCAATACTGATGGTAAGTTTGGTCTTCGGGCCATTTGTTTGCCTGCAGGCCTTGTTTTTGCCTTTGTGCCATGCGTATATTATCATAATAATGCTGATGGGAACTTTGGTCTTTGGGCCATTTGGTTGCTTTTGGGCCACGCGTCTGTTATCATAATAATACTAAGGGTAATTTTGGTCTTTGGGCCATTCGTCTCCCTTTGGGCCTTGCTTTTGCCTTTGGGCCATGCATATATTATCATAACAATACTAATGGTAAGTTTGGTATTCGGGCCATTTGTTTGCCTGCAGGCCTTGTTTTTGCCTGCGGGCCATGCATATATTATCATAATAATACTATTGATAAGTTTGGTCTTCAGGCCATTTGTTTGCCTTCAGGCCATGCGTATATTATCATAATAATACTAATGGTAAGTTTGGTCTTCGGGCATTTGCTTGCCTGCAGGCCTTGTTTTTGCCTTCAGGCCATGCGTATATTATCATAATAATACTACTGATAGGTTTGGTCTTCAGGCCATTTGTTTGCCTTCGGGCCATGCGTATACTATCATAAAAATAATGATGGTAAGTTTGGTCTTTGGGCCATTTTTGTGCCTTTGGGCCTTGCTTTTGGCTTTGGGCCATGCACATATTATCATAACAATACTAATGGTAAGTTTGGTCTTCGGGCCATTTGTTTGCCTGCAGGCCTTGTTTTTGCCTGCGGGCCATGCATATATTATCATAATAATACTATTGATAAGTTTGGTCTTTGGGCCATTCGTCTCCCTTTGGGCCTTGCTTTTGCCTTTGGGCCATGCATATATTATCATAACAATACTAATGGTAAGTTTGGTCTTCGGGCCATTTGTTTGCCTGCAGGCCTTGTTTTTGCCTGCGGGCCATGCATATATTATCATAATAATACTATTGATAAGTTTGGTCTTTGGGCCATTCGTCTCCCTTTGGGCCTTGCTTTTGCCTTTGGGCCATGCATATATTATCATAACAATACTAATGGTAAGTTTTGTCTTCGGGCCATTTGTTTGCCTTCGGGCCTTTTTTTGCCTTCGTGCCATGCGTATATTATCAAAATAATGCTCATGAGAAGTTTGGTTTTTGGGCCATTTGGTTGCTTGTGGGCCATGCGTCTATTATCATAATAATACTAAGGGTAAGTTTGGTCTTTGGGCCATTCGTCTCCCTTTGGGCCTTGCTATTGCCTTTGGGCCATGCATATATTATCATAACAATACTAAGGGTAAGTTTGATCGTTGGGCCATTTGTTTGCCTGCAGGCCTTGTTATTGCCTTCGGGCCTTGCGTTTGCCTTCGTGCCATGCTGTTGCCTTCGGGCCATGCCGTTGCCTTCAGGCCATACCGTTGCCTTCAGGCCATGCGTATATTATCATAATAAAACTAATGCTAAGTTTGGTCTTCGGGCCATTTGTTTGCCTTCGGGCCTTGTTTTTGCCTTCGGGCCATGCGTGTATTATCATAATAATGCTCATGAGAAGTTTGGTCTTCGGGCCATTTGGTTGCCTTTGGGCCACGTGTCTATTATCATAATAATACAAAGGGTAAGTTTGGTCTTTGGGGCATTCGTCTCCCTTTGGGCCTTGCTTTTGCCTTTGGGCCATGCATATATTATCATAACAATACTAATGGTAAGTTTGGTCTTCGGGCCATTTTTTGCCTGCAGGCCTTGTTTTTGCCTTCGGGCCATGCGTATATTATCATAATAATACTACTGATAGGTTTGGTCTTCAGGCCATTTGTTTGCCTGCAGGCCTTTTTTTTGCCTGCGGGCCATGCGTGTATTATCATAATAATACTACTGATAGGTTTGGTCTTCAGGCCATTTGTTTCCCTTCGGGCCATGCGTATATCATCATAATAATACTGATGGTAAGTTTGGTCTTCGGGCCATTTGTTTGCCTTCGGGCCTTGTTTTTGCCTTCGTGCCATGCGTATATTATCATAATAATGCTCATGAGAAGTTTGGTCTTCGGGCCATTTGGTTGCCTTTGGGCCACGTGTCTATTATCATAATAATACTAAGGGTAAGTTTTGTCTTTGGGGCATTCGTCTTCCTTTGGGCCTTGTTTTGCCTTTGGGCCATGCATATATTATCATAATAATGCTCATGAGAAGTTTGGTCTTCGGGCCATTTGCTTGCCTGCAGGCCTTGTTTTTGCCTTCGGGCCATGCGTATGTTATCATAATAATACTACTGATAGGTTTGGTCTTCAGGCCATTTGTTTGCCTTCGGGCCATGCGTATATTATCATAATAATACTATTGATAAGTTTGGTCTTTGGGCCATTCGTCTCCCTTTGGGCCTTGCTTTTGCCTTTGGGCCATGCATATATTATCATAACAATACTAATGGTAAGTTTGGTCTTCGGGCCATTTGTTTGCCTTCGGGCTTTTTTTGCCTTCGTGCCATGCGTATATTATCATAATAATGCTCATGAGAAGTTTGGTCTTTGGGCCATTTGGTTGCTTTTGGGCCACGCGTCTATTATCATAATAATACTAAGGGTAAGTTTGGTCTTTGGGCCATTCGTCTCCCTTTGGGCCTTGCTATTGCCTTTGGGCCATGCATATATTATCATAACAATACTAAGGGTAAGTTTGATCGTTGGGCCATTTGTTTGCCTGCAGGCCTTGTTTTTGCCTTCGGGCCATGTGTTTATTATCATAATAATGCTCATGAGAAGTTTGGTCTTCGGGCCATTTGGTTGCCTTTGGGCCACGTGTCTATTATCATAATAATACAAAGGTTAAGTTTGGTCTTTGGGGCATTCGTCTCCCTTTGGGCCTTGCTTTTGCCTTTGGGCCATGCATATATTATCATAACAATACTAATGGTAAGTTTGGTCTTTGGGCCATTTGTCTGCGTTTGGGCCTTGCTTTTGCCTTTGGGCCATGCACATATTATCATAACAATACTAATGGTAAGTTTGGTCTTCGGGCCATTTGTTTGCCTGCAGGCCTTGTTTTTGCCTTCGGGCCATGCGTTTATTATCATAATAATGCTCATGAGAAGTTTGGTCTTCGGGCCATTTGGTTGCCTTTGGGCCACGTGTCTATTATCATAATAATACAAAGGGTAAGTTTGGTCTTTGGGGCATTCGTCTCCCTTTGGGCCTTGCTTTTGCCTTTGGGCCATGCATATATTATCATAACAATACTAATGGTAAGTTTGGTCTTTGGGCCATTTGTGTGCCTTTGGGCCTTGCTTTTGCCTTTGGGCCATGCACATATTATCATAACAATACTAATGGTAAGTTTGGTCTTCGGGCCATTTGTTTGCCTGCAGGCCTTGTTTTTGCCTTCGGGCCATGCGTTTATTATCATAATAATGCTCATGAGAAGTTTGGTCTTCGGGCCATTTGGTTGCCTTTGGGCCACGTGTCTATTATCATAATAATACTAAGGGTAAGTTTGGTCTTTGGGGCATTCGTCTCCCTTTGGGCCTTGCTTTTGCCTTTGGGCCATGCATATATTATCATAACAATACTAATGGTAAGTTTGGTCTTCGGGCCATTTGTTTGCCTTCGGGCCTTGTTTTTGCCTTCGTGCCATGCGTATATTATCATAATAATGCTCATGAGAAGTTTGGTCTTCGGGCCATTTGGTTGCTTTTCGGCCACGCCTCTTTTATCATAATAATACTAAGGGTAATTTTGGTCTTTGGGCCATTCGTCTCCTTTTGGGCCTTGCCTTTGCCTTTGGGCCATGCATATATTATCAGAACAATACTAATGGTAAGTTTGGTCTTCGGGCCATTTGTTTGCCTGCAGGCCTTGTTTTTGCCTGCGGGCCATGCATATATTATCATAATAATACTATTGATAAGTTTGGTCTTCAGGCCATTTGTTTGCCTTCAGGCCTTGTTTTTGCCTGCTGGCCATGCGTATATTATCATTATAATACTACTGATAGGTTTGGTCTTCAGGCCATTTGTTTGCCTTCGGGCCATGCGTATATTATCATAATAATACTAATGGTAAGTTTGGTCTTCGGGCCATTTGCTTGCCTGCAGGCCTTGTCTTTGCCTTCGGGCCATGCGTATATTATCATAATAATACTACTGATAGGTTTGGTCTTCAGGCCATTTGTTTGCCTTCGGGCCATGTGTATATTATCATAATAATACTGATGGTAAGTTTGGTCTTCGGGCCATTTGTTTGCTTTTGGGCCTTGCTTTTGCCTTTGGGCCATGCACATATTATCATAACAATACTAATGGTAAGTTTGGTCTTCGGGCCATTTGTTTGCCTTCGGGCCTTGTTTTTGCCTTCGTGCCATGCGTATATTATCATAATAATGCTCATGAGAAGTTTGGTCTTCGTGCCATTTGGTTGCCTTTGGGCCACGTGTCTATTATCATAATAATACTAAGGGTAAGTTTGGTCTTTGGGCCATTCATCTCCCTTTGGGGCTTGCTTTTGCCTTTGGGCCATGCATATATTATCATAACAATACTAATGGTAAGTTTGGTCTTCGGGCCATTTGTTTGCCTGCAGGCCTTGTTTTTGCCTTCGTGCCATGCGTATATTATTATAATAATGTTGATGAGAACTTTGGTCTTTGGGCCATTTGGTTGCTTTTGGGCCACGCGTCTATTATCATAATAATACTAAGGGTAATTTTGGTCTTTGGGCCATTCGTCTCCCTTTGGGCCTTGCTTTTGCCTTTGGGCCATGCATATATTATCATAACAATACTAATGTTAAGTTTGGTCTTCGGGCCATTTGTTTGCCTGCAGGCCTTGTTTTTGCCTGCGGGCCATGCATATATTATCATAATAATACTATTGATAAGTTTGGTCTTCAGGCCATTTGTTTGCCTTCAGGCCTTGTTTTTGCCTGCAGGCCATGCGTATATTATCGGTATAATACTACTGATAGGTTTGGTCTTCAGGCCATTTGTTTGCCTTCGGGCCATGCGTATATTATCATAATAATACTAATGGTAAGTTTGGTCTTCGGGCCATTTGCTTGCCTTTGGGCCACGTGTCTATTATCATAATAATACTAAGGGTAAGTTTTGTCTTTGGGGCATTCGTCTTCCTTTGGGCCTTGTTTTGCCTTTGGGCCATGCATATATTATCATAATAATGCTCATGAGAAGTTTGGTCTTCGGGCCATTTGCTTGCCTGCAGGCCTTGTTTTTGCCTTCGGGCCATGCGTATGTTATCATAATAATACTACTGATAGGTTTGGTCTTCAGGCCATTTGTTTGCCTTCGGGCCATGCGTATATTATCATAAAAATAATGATGGTAAGTTTGGTCTTTGGGCCATTTGTGTGCCTTTGGGCCTTGCTTTTGCCTTTGGGCCATGCATATATTATCATAGCAATACTAATGGTAAGTTTGGTCTTCGGGCCATTTGTTTGCCTGCAGGCCTTGTTTTTGCCTTTGTGCCATGCGTATATTATCATAATAATGCTGATGGGAACTTTGGTCTTTGGGCCATTTGATAATAATAATAATAATAATAATAATAATGGATATTAACAGATCCACATAACATGGCTATTCTCTGTTAAGTACTACATAAAATAATGTCTTTATTAAAAGAATATAGATTGTCCTGAATAAATTTATGTCGTCCATAATATGAATAACTTATTACATTGCGTCTAATTAAAAACCTATGTTACAATTTTATTCTTTAAAAATGCTTTAGATAATGTTAAAAAATTACTGTAAGTACGGCAGTTCCTTATGTTTTCTGGCCAAGAATTAAACAGCTTTCCTGCAATATCCTGAAAAGTTCCAGTTTCCCTTGGGTACACGAGTGATCTTGCACTGCTTGATCGAAGCTCTCTGGTAAACTTTTTTTCTTCGAGTGTCAAATATGATGGCCAGAACTCATAGTTCATCGCTCTGAATGTCATTTTCAGAAGGTTCAGTTCCCTTCTTTCCTTTATAGGCAGCCATCCCAATTTCTAAATGGCTTTTGTATTGTTTATGTAATTTCCAGTTACAAAAGCTGCAGCGGCGAATTGTACTTTCTGCAAGCCATTTGGTTGCTTTTGGGCCACACGTCTATTATCATAATAATACTAAGGGTAATTTCGGTCTTTGGGCCATTCGTCTCCCTTTGGGCCTTGCTTTTGCCTTTGGGCCATGCATATATTATCATAACAATACTAATGGTAAGTTTGGTCTTCGGGCCATTTGTTTGCCTGCAGGCCTTGTTTTTGCCTGCGGGCCATGCCTATATTATCATAATAATACTATTGATAAGTTTGGTCTTTGGGCCATTCGTCTCCCTTTGGGCCTTGCTTTTGCCTTTGGGCCATGCATATATTATCATAACAATACTAATGGTAAGTTTGGTCTTCGGGCCATTTGTTTGCCTTCGGGCCTTTTTTTCCCTTCGTGCCATGCGTATATTATCAAAATAATGCTCATGAGAAGTTTGGTCTTTGGGCCATTTGGTTGCTTTTGGGCCACGCGTCTATTATCATAATAATACTGAGGGTAAGTTTGGTCTTTGGGCCATTCGTCTCCCTTTAGGCCTTGCTATTGCCTTTGGGCCATGCATATATTATCATAACCATACTAAGGGTAAGTTTGATCGTTGGGCCATTTGTTTGCCTGCACGCCTTGTTTTTGCCTTCGGGCCTTGCGTTTGCCTTCGTGCAATACTGTTGCCTTCGGGCCATGCCGTTGCCTTCAGGCCATACCGTTGCCTTCAGGCCATGCGTATATTATCATAATAAAACTAATGCTAAGATTGGTCTTCGGGCAATTTGTTTGCCTGCAGGCCTTGTTTTTGCCTTCGGGCCATGCATGTATTATCATAATAATACTACTGATAGGTTTGGTCTTCAGGCCATTTGTTTGCCTTCGGGCCTTGTTTTTGCCTTCGGGCCATTCGTTTATTATAATAATAATGCTCATGAGAAGTTTGGTCTTCGGGCCATTTGGTTGCCTTTGGGCCACGTGTCTATTATCATAATAATACTAAGGGTAAGTTTGGTCTTTGGGGCATTCGTCTCCCTTTGGTCCTTGCTTTTGCCTTTGGGCCATGCATATATTATCATAACAGTACTAATGGTAAGTTTGGTCTTTGGGCCATTTGTTTGCCTGCAGGCCTTGTTTTTGCCTCCGTGCCATGCATATATTATCATTATAATACTACTGATAGGTGTGGTCTTCAGGCCATTTGTTTGCCTTCGGGCCATGGGTATATTATCATAATAATACTAATGGTAAGTTTGGTCTTCGGGCCATTTGTTTGCCTGCAGGCCTTGTTTTTGCTGTCAGGCCATGCGTATATTATCATAATAATACTATTGATAAGTTTGGTCTTCAGGCCATTTGATTGCCTTCAGGCCTTGTTTTTGCCTGCGGGCCATGCGTATATTATCATTATAAAACTACTGATAGGTTTGGTCTTCAGGCCATTTGTTTGCCTTCGGGCCATGCGTATATTATCATAATAATACTAATGGTAAGTTTGGTCTTCGGGCCATTTGCTTGCCTGCAGGCCTTGTTCTTGCTGTCAGGCCATGCGTATATTATCGTAATAATACTACTGATAGGTTTGGTCTTCAGGCCATTTGTTTGCCTTCGGGCCATGCGTATATTATCATAAAAATAATGATGGTAAGTTTGGTCTTTGGGCCATTTGTGTGCCTTTGGGCCTTGCTTTTGCCTTTGGGCCATGCATATATTATCATAGCAATACTAATGGTAAGTGTGGTCTTCGGGCCATTTGTTTGCCTGCAGGCCTTGTTTTTGCCTTTGTGCCATGAGTATATTATCATAATAATGCTGATGGGAACTTTGGTCTTTGGGCCATTTGATAATAATAATAATAATATTAATAATAATGGATATTAACAGATCCACATAACATGGCTATTCTCTGTTAAGTACTACATAAAATAATGTCTTTATTAAAAGAATATAGATTGTCCTGAATAAATTAATGTCGTCCATAATATGAATAACTTATTACATTGCGTCTAATTAAAAACCTATGTTACAATTTTATTCTTTAAAAATGCTTTAGATAATGTTAAAAAATTACTGTAAATACGGCAGTTCCTTATGTTTTCTGGCAAAGAATTAAACAGCTTTCCTGCAATATCCTGAAAAGTTCCAGTTTCCCTGGGGATCACGAGTGATCTTGCACTGCTTGATCGAAGCTCTCTGGTAAACTTTTTTTCTTTGAGTGTCAAATATGATGGCCAGAACTCATAGTTCATCGCTTTGAATGTCATTTTCAGAAGGTTCAGTTCCCTTCTTTCCTTTATAGGCAGCCATCCCAATTTCAAAATGGCTTTTGTATTGTTTATGTAATTTCCAGTTACAAAAGCTGCAGCGGTGAATTGTACTTTCTGCAAACCATTTGGTTGCTTTTGGGCCACGCGTCTATTATCATAATAATACTAAGGGTAATTTTGGTCTTTGGGCCATTCGTCTCCCTTTGGGCTTTGCTTTTGCCTTTGGGCCATGCATATATTATCATAACAATACTAATGGTAAGTTTGGTCTTCGGGCCATTTGTTTGCCTGCAGGCCTTGTTTTTGCCTGCGGGCCATGCATATATTATCATAATAATACTATTGATAAGTTTGGTCTTTGGGCCATTCGTCTCCCTTTGGGCCTTGCTTTTGCCTTTGGGCCATGCATATATTATCATAACAATACTAATGGTAAGTTTGGTCTTCGGGCCATTCGTTTGCCTTCGGGCCTTTTTTTGCCTTCGTGCCATGCGTATATTATCATAATAATGCTCATGAGAAGTTTGGTCTTTGGGCCATTTGGTTGCTTTTGGGCCACGCGTCTATTATCATAATAATACTAAGGGTAAGTTTGATCTTTGGGCCATTCGTCTCCCTTTGGGCCTTGCTATTGCCTTTGGGCCATGCATATATTATCATAACAATACTAAGGGTAAGTTTGATCGTTGGGCCATTTGTTTGCCTTCAGGCCTTGTTTTTGCCTGCGGGCCATGCGTATATTATCATTATAATACTACTGATTGGTTTGGTCTTCAGGCCATTTGTTTGCCTTCGGGCCATGCGTATATTATCATAATAATACTAATGGTAAGTTTGGTCTTCGGGCCATTTGCTTGCCTGCAGGCCTTGTTTTTGCTGTCAGGTCATGCGTATATTATCATAATAATACTACTGATAGGTTTGGTCTTCAGGCCATTTGTTTGCCTTCGGGCCATGCGTATATTATCATAAAAATAATGATGGTAAGTTTGGTCTTTGGGCCATTTGTGTGCCTTTGGGCCTTGCTTTTGCCTTTGGGCCATGCATATATTATCATAGCAATACTAATGGTAAGTTTGGTCTTCGGGCCATTTGTTTGCCTGCAGGCCTTGTTTTTGCCTTTGTGCCATGCGTATATTATCATAATAATGCTCATGGGAACTTTGGTCTTTGGGCCATTTGATAATAATAATAATAATGATAATAACAATAATGGATATTAACAGATCCACATAACATGGCTATTCTCTGTTAAGTACTACATAAAATAATGTCTTTATTAAAAGAATATAGATTGTCCTGAATAAATTAATGTCGTCCATAATATGAATAACTTATTACATTGCGTCTAATTAAAAACCTATGTTACAATTTTATTCTTTAAAAATGCTTTAGATAATGTTAAAAAATTACTGAAATACGGCAGTTCCTTATGTTTTCTGGCAAAGAATTAAACAGCTTTCCTGCAATATCCTGAAAAGTTCCAGTTTCCCTTGGGATCACGAGTGATCTTGCACTGCTTGATCGAAGCTCTCTGGTAAACTTTTTTTCTTCGAGTGTCAAATATGATGGCCAGAACTCATAGTTCATCGCTTTGAATGTCATTTTCAGAAGGTTCAGTTCCCTTCTTTCCTTTATAGGCAGCCATCCCAATTTCGAAATGGCTTTTGTATTGTTTATGTAATTTCCAGTTACAAAAGCTGCAGCGGCGAATTGTACTTTCTGCAAGCCATTTGGTTGCTTTTGGGCCACGCGTCTATTATCATAATAATACTAAGGGTAATTTTGGTCTTTGGGCCATTCGTCTCCCTTTGGGCCTTGCTTTTGCCTTTGGGCCATGCATATATTATCATAACAATACTAATGGTAAGTTTCGTCTTCGGGCCATTTGTTTGCCTGCAGGCCTTGTTTTTGCCTGCGGGCCATGCATATATTATCATAATAATACTATTGATAAGTTTGCTCTTTGGGCCATTCGTCTCCCTTTGGGCCTTGCTTTTGCCTTTGGGCCATGCATATATTATCATAACAATACTAATGGTAAGTTTGGTCTTCGGGCCATTTGTTTGCTTTTGGGCCACGCGTCTATTATCATAATAATACTAAGGGTAAGTTTGGTCTTTGGGCCATTCGTCTCCCTTTGGGCCTTGCTATTGCCTTTGGGCCATGCATATATTATCATAACCATACTAAGGGTAAGTTTGATCGTTGGGCCATTTGTTTGCCTGCACGCCTTGTTTTTGCCTTCGGGCCTTGCGTTTGCCTTCGTGCCATACTGTTGCCTTCGGGCCATGCCGTTGCCTTCAGGCCATACCGTTGCCTTCAGGCCATGCGTATATTATCATAATAAAACTAATGCTAAGTTTGGTCTTCGGGCCATTTGTTTGCCTGCAGGCCTTGTTTTTGCCTTCGGGCCATGCGTGTATTATCATAATAATACTACTGATAGGTTTGGTCTACAGGCCATTTGTTTGCCTTCGGGCCTTGTTTTTGCCTTCGGGCCATGCGTTTATTATCATAATAATACTACTGATAGGTTTGGTCTTCAGGCCATTTGTTTGCCTTCGGGCCTTGTTTTTGCCTTCGGGCCATGCGTTTATTATAATAATAATGCTCATGAGAAGTTTGGTCTTCGGGCCATTTGGTTGCCTTTGGGCCACGTGTCTATTATCATAATAATACTAAGGGTAAGTTTGGTCTTTGGGGCATTCGTCTCCCTTTGGTCCTTGCTTTTGCCTTTGGGCCATGCATATATTATCATAACAATAGTAATGGTAAGTTTGGTCTTCGGGCCATTTGTTTGCCTGCAGGCCTTGTTTTTGCCTCCGTGCCATGCATATATTATCATTATAATACTACTGATAGGTTTGGTCTTCAGGCCATTTGTTTGCCTTCGCGCCATGCGTATATCATCATAATAATACTGATGGTAAGTTTGGTCTTCGGGCCATTTGTTTGCCTTTGGGCCTTGCTTTTGCCTTTGGGCCATGCACATATTATCACAACAATACTAAAGGTGAGTTTGGTCTTCGGGCCATTTGTTTGCCTTCGGGCCTTTTTTTGCCTTCGTGCCATGCGTATATTATCAAAATAATGCTCATGAGAAGTTTGGTCTTTGGGCCATTTGGTTGCTTTTGGGCCACGCGTCTATTATCATAATAATACTAAGGGTAAGTTTGGTCTTTGGGCCATTCGTCTCCCTTTGGGCCTTGCTATTGCCTTTGGGCCATGCATATATTATCTTAACCATACTAAGGGTAAGTTTGATCGTTGGGCCATTTGTTTGCCTGCACGCCTTGTTTTTGCCTTCGGGCCTTGCGTTTGCCTTCGTGCCATACTGTTGCCTTCGGGCCATGCCGTTGCCTTCAGGCCATACCGTTGCCTTCAGGCCATGCGTATATTATCATAATAAAACTAATGCTAAGTTTGGTCTTCGGGCCATTTGTTTGCCTGCAGGCCTTGTTTTTGCCTTCGGGCCATGCGTGTATTATCATAATAATACTACTGATAGGTTTGGTCTTCAGGCCATTTGTTTGCCTTCGGGCCTTGTTTTTGCCTTCGGGCCATGCGTTTATTATAATAATAATGCTCATGAGAAGTTTGGTCTTCGGGCCATTTGGTTGCCTTTGGGCCACGTGTCTATTATCATAATAATACTAAGGGTAAGTTTGGTCTTTGGGGCATTCGTCTCCCTTTGGTCCTTGCTTTTGCCTTTGGGCCATGCATATATTATCATAACAATACTAATGGTAAGTTTGGTCTTCGGGCCATTTGTTTGCCTGCAGGCCTTGTTTTTGCCTTCGTGCCATGCATAAATTATCATTATAATACTACTGATAGGTTTGGTCTTCAGGCCATTTGTTTGCCTTCGGGCCATGCGTATATTATCATAATAATACTAATGGTAAGTTTGGTCTTCGGGCCATTTGTTTGCCTGCAGGCCTTGTTTTTGCTGTCAGGCCATGAGTATATTATCATAATAATACTATTGATAAGTTTGGTCTTCTGGCCATTTGATTGCCTTCAGGCCTTGTTTTTGCCTGCGGGCCATGCGTATATTATCATTATAACACTACTGATAGGTTTGGTCTTCAGGCCATTTGTTTGCCTTCGGGCCATGCGTATATTATCATAATAATACTAATGGTAAGTTTGGTCTTCGGGCCATTTGCTTGCCTGCAGGCCTTGTTTTTGCTGTCAGGCCATGCGTATATTATCATAATAATACTACTGATAGGTTTGGTCTTCAGGCCATTTGTTTGCCTTCGGGCCATGCGTATATTATCATAATAATAATGATGGTAAGTTTGGTCTTTGGGCCATTTGTGTGCCTTTGGGCCTTGCTTTTGCCTTTGGGCCATGCACATATTATCATAACAATACTAATGGTAAGTTTGGTCTTTGGGCCATTTGTGTGCCTTTGGGCCTTGCTTTTGCCTTTGGGCCATCCACATATTATCATAACAATACTATTGATAAGTTTGGTCTTCAGGCCATTTGATTGCCTTCAGGCCTTGTTTTTGCCTGCGGGCCATGCGTATATTATCATTATAACACTACTGATAGGTTTGGTCTTCAGGCCATTTGTTTGCCTTCGGGCCATGCGAATATTATCATAATAATAGTAATGGTAAGTTTGGTCTTCGGGCCATTTGCTTGCCTGCAGGCCTTGTTTTTGCTGTCAGGCCATGCGTATATTATCATAATAATACTACTGATAGGTTTGGTCTTCAGGCCATTTGTTTGCCTTCGGGCCATGCGTATATTATCATAATAATAATGATGGTAAGTTTGGTCTTTGGGCCATTTGTGTGCCTTTGGGCCTTGCTTTTGCCTTTGGGCCATGCACATATTATCATAACAATACTAATGGTAAGTTTGGTCTTCGGGCCATTTGTTTGCCTTCCGGCCTTGATTTTGCCTTCGTGCCATGCATATATTATCATAATAATGCTCATGAGAAGTTTGGTCTTCGGGCCATTTACTTGCCTGCAGGCCTTGTTTTTGCTGTCAGGTCATGCGTATATTATCATAATAATACTACTGATAGGTTTGGTCTTCGGGCCATTTGTTTGCCTTCGGGCCATGCGTATATTATCATAATAATAATGATGGTAAGTTTGGTCTTTGGGCCATTTGTGTGCCTTTGGGCCTTGCTTTTGCCTTTGGGCCATGCACATATTATCATAACAATACTAATGGTAAGTTTGGTCTTCGGGCCATTTGTTTGCCTTCCGGCCTTGTTTTTGCCTTCGTGCCATGCATATATTATCATAATAATGCTCATGAGAAGTTTGGTCTTCGGGCCATTTGCTTGCCTGCAGGCTTTGTTTTTGCCTTCGGGCCATGCGTATGTTATCATAATAATACTACTGATAGGTTTGATGGTAAGTTCGGGCCATGCGTATATTATCATAATAATAATGATGGTAAGTTTGGTCTTTGGGCCATTTTTGTGCCTTTGGGCCTTGCTTTTTCCTTTGGGCCATGCACATATTATCATAATAATGCTCATGAGAAGTTTGGTCTTCGGGCCATTTGGTTGCCTTTGGGCCTCGTGTCTATTATCATAATAATACTAAGGGTAAGTTTGGTCTTTGGGGCATTCGTCTTCCTTCGGGCCTTGTTTTGCCTTTGGGCCATGCATATATTATCATAACAATACTAATGGTAAGTTTGGTCTTCGGGCCATTTGTTTGCCTGCAGGCCTTGTTTTTGCCTTCGAGCCATGCGTATATTATCATAATAATACTACTGATAGGTTTGGTCTTCAGGCCATTTGTTTGCCTTCGGGCCATGCATATATATTATCATAAAAATACTGATGGTAAGTTTGGTCTTCGGGCCATTTGTTTGCCTTTGGGCCTTGTTTTTGCCTTCGTGCCATGCGTATATTATCATAATAATGCTCATGAGAAGTTTGGTCTTCGGGCCATTTGGTTGCCTTTGGGCCACGTGTCTATTATCATAATAATACTAAGGGTAAGTTTGGTCTTTGGGGCATTCGTCTTCCTTCGGGCCTTGTTTTGCCTTTGGGCCATGCATATATTATCATAACAATACTAATGGTAAGTTTGGTCTTCGGGCCATTTGTTTGCCTGCAGGCCTTGTTTTTGCCTTCGGGCCATGCGTGTATTATCATAATAATACTACTGATAGGTTTGGTCTTCAGGCCATTTGTTTCCCTTCGGGCCATGCGTATATCATCATAATAATACTGATGGTAAGTTTGGTCTTCGGGCCATTTGTTTGCCTTCGGGCCTTGTTTTTGCCTTCGTGCCATGCGTATATTATCATAATAATGCTCATGAGAAGTTTGGTCTTCGGGCAATTTGGTTGCCTTTGGGCCACGTGTCTATTATCATAATAATACTAAGGGTAAGTTTGGTCTTCGGGCCATTTGTTTGCCTGCAGGCCTTGTTTTTGCTGTCAGCCCATGCGTATATTATCATAATAATACTATTGATAAGTTTGGTCTTCAGGCCATTTGATTGCCTTCAGGCCTTGTTTTTGCCTGCGGGCCATGCGTATATTATCATTATAAAACTACTGATAGGTTTGGTCTTCAGGCCATTTGTTTGCCTTCGGGCCATGCGTATATTATCATAATAATACTAATGGTAAGTTTGGTCTTCGGGCCATTTGCTTGCCTGCAGGCCTTGTTTTTGCTGTCAGGTCATGCGTATATTATCGAAATAATACTACTGATAGGTTTGGATCTTCGGGCCATTTGTTTGCCTTCGGGCCATGCGTATATTATCATAATAATAATGATGGTAAGTTTGGTCTTTGGGCCATTTTTGTGCCTTTGGGCCTTGCTTTTGCCTTTTGGCCATGCACATATTATCATAACAATACTAATGGTAAGTTTGGTCTTCGGGCCATTTGTTTGCCTTCCGGCCTTGTTTTTGCCTTCGTGCCATGCATATATTATCATAATAATGCTCATGAGAAGTTTGGTCTTCGGGCCATTTGCTTGCCTGCAGGCCTTGTTTTTGCCTTCGGGCCATGCGTATGTTATCATAATAATACTACTGATAGGTTTGGTCTTCAGGCCATTTGTTTGCCTTCGGGCCATGCGTATATTATCATAAAAATAATGATGGTAAGTTTGGTCTTTGGGCCATTTGTGTGCCTTTGGGCCTTGCTTTTGCCTTTGGGCCATGCATATATTATCATAGCAATACTAATGGTAAGTTTGGTCTTCGGGCCATTTGTTTGCCTGCAGGCCTTGTTTTTGCCTTTGTGCCATGCGTATATTATCATAATAATGCTCATGGGAACTTTGGTCTTTGGGCCATTTGATAATAATAATAATGATGATAATAATAATAATGGATATTAACAGATCCACATAACATGGCTATTCTCTGTTAAGTACTACATAAAATAATGTCTTTATTAAAAGAATATAGATTGTCCTGAATAAATTAATGTCGTCCATAATATGAATAACTTATTACATTGCGTCTAATTAAAAACCTATGTTACAATTTTATTCTTTAAAAATGCTTTAGATAATGTTAAAAAATTACTGAAATACGGCAGTTCCTTATGTTTTCTGGCAAAGAATTAAACAGCTTTCCTGCAATATCCTGAAAAGTTCCAGTTTCCCTTGGGATCACGAGTGATCTTGCACTGCTTGATCGAAGCTCTCTGGTAAACTTTTTTTCTTCGAGTGTCAAATATGATGGCCAGAACTCATAGTTCATCGCTTTGAATGTCATTTTCAGAAGGTTCAGTTCCCTTCTTTCCTTTATAGGCAGCCATCCCAATTTCAAAATGGCTTTTGTATTGTTTATGTAATTTCCAGTTACAAAAGCTGCAGCGGCGAATTGTACTTTCTGCAAGCCATTTGGTTGCTTTTGGGCCACGCGTCTATTATCATAATAATACTGAGGGTAATTTTGGTCTTTGGGCCATTCGTCTCCCTTTGGGCCTTGCTTTTGCCTTTGGGCCATGCATATATTATCATAACAATACTAATGGTAAGTTTGGTATTCGGGCCATTTGTTTGCCTGCAGGCCTTGTTTTTGCCTGCGGGCCATGCATATATTATCATAATAATACTATTGATAAGTTTGGTCTTCAGGCCATTTGTTTGCCTTCGGGCCATGCGTATATCATCATAATAATACTGATGGTAAGTTTGGTCTTCGGGCCATTTGTTTGCCTTTGGGCCTTGCTTTTGCCTTTGGGCCATGCACATATTAACACAACAATACTAAAGGTAAGTTTGGTCTTCGGGCCATTTGTTTGCCTTCGGGCCTTTTTTTGCCTTCGTGCCATGCGTATATTATCAAAATAATGCTCATGAGAAGTTTGGTCTTTGGGCCATATGGTTGCTTTTGGGCCACGCGTCTATTATCATAATAATACTAAGGGTAAGTTTGGTCTTTGGGCCATTCGTCTCCCTTTGGGCCTTGCTATTGCCTTTGGGCCATGCATATATTATCATAACCATACTAAGGGTAAGTTTGATCGTTGGGCCATTTGTTTGCCTGCACGCCTTGTTTTTGCCTTCGGGCCTTGCGTTTGCCTTCGTGCCATACTGTTGCCTTCGGGCCATGCCGTTGCCTTCAGGCCATACCGTTGCCTTCAGGCCATGCGTATATTATCATAATAAAGCTAATGCTAAGTTTGGTCTTCGGGCCATTTGTTTGCCTGCAGGCCTTGTTTTTGCCTTCGGGCCATGCGTGTATTATCATAATAATACTACTGATAGGTTTGGTCTTCAGGCCATTTGTTTGCCTTCGGGCCTTGTTTTTGCCTTCGGGCCATGCGTTTATTATAATATTAATGCTCATGAGAAGTTTGGTCTTCGGGCCATTTGGTTGCCTTTGGGCCACGTGTCTATTATCATAATAATACTAAGGGTAAGTTTGGTCTTTGGGGCATTCGTCTCCCTTTGGTCCTTGCTTTTGCCTTTGGGCCATGCATATATTATCATAACAATACTAATGGTAAGTTTGGTCTTCGGGCCATTTGTTTGCCTGCAGGCCTTGTTTTTGCCTCCGTGCCATGCATATGTTATCATTATAATACTACTGATAGGTTTGGTCTTCAGGCCATTTGTTTGCCTTCGGGTCATGCGTATATTATCATAATAATACTAATGGTAAGTTTGGTCTTCGGGCCATTTGTTTGCCTGCAGGCCTTGTTTTTGCTGTCAGGCCATGAGTATATTATCATAATAATACTATTGATAAGTTTGGTCTTCTGGCCATTTGATTGCCTTCAGGCCTTGTTTTTGCCTGCGGGCCATGCGTATGTTATCATAATAATACTAATGGTAAGTTTGGTCTTCGGGCCATTTGCTTGCCTGCAGGCCTTGTTTTTGCCTGCGGGCCATGCGTATATTATCATAATAATACTACTGATAGGTTTGGTCTTCAGGCCATTTGTTTGCCTTCGGGCCATGCGTATATTATCATAATAATAATGATGGTGAGTTTGGTCTTTGGGCCATTTGTGTGCCTTTGGGCCTTGCTTTTGCCTTTGGGCCATGCACATATTATCATAACAATACTAATGGTAAGTTTGGTCTTCGGGCCATTTGTTTGCCTTCCGGCCTTGTTTTTGCCTTCGTGCCATGCATATATTATCATAATAATGCTCATGAAAAGTTTGGTCTTCGGGCCATTTGCTTGCCTGCAGGCCTTGTTTTTGCTGTCAGGTCATGCGTATATTATCATAATAATACTACTGATAGGTTTGGTCTTCGGGCCATTTGTTTGCCTTCGGGCCATGCGTATATTATCATAATAATAATGATGGTAAGTTTGGTCTTTGGGCCATTTGTGTGCCTTTGGGCCTTGCTTTTGCCTTTGGGCCATGCACATATTATCATAAGAATACTAATGGTAAGTTTGGTCTTCGGGCCATTTGTTTGCCTTCCGGCCTTGTTTTTGCCTTCGTGCCATGCATATATTATCATAATAATGCTCATGAGAAGTTTGGTCTTCGGGCCATTTGCTTGCCTGCAGGCTTTGTTTTTGCCTTCGGGCCATGCGTATGTTATCAAAATAATACTACTGATAGGTTTGGTCTTCAGGCCATTTGTTTGCCGTCGGGCCATGCGTATATTATCATAATAATAATGATGGTAAGTTTGGTCTTTGGGCCATTTTTGTGCCTTTGGGCCTTGCTTTTGCCTTTGGGCCATGCACATATTATCATAACAATACTAATGGTAAGTTTGGTCTTCGGGCCATTTGTTTGCCTTCCGGCCTTGTTTTTGCCTTCGTGCCATGCGTATATTATCATAATAATGCTCATGAGAAGTTTGGACTTTGGGCCATTTGGTTGCTTTTGGGCCACGCTTCTATTATCATAATAATACTAAAGGTAAGTTTGGTCTTTGGGCCATTCGTCTCCCTTTGGGCCTTGCTTTTGCCTTTGGGTCATGCATATATTATCATAACAATACTAATTGTAAGTTTGGTCTTCGGGCCATTTGTTTGCCTGCAGGCCTTGTTTTTGCTTTCGGGCCATGCGTATATTATCATAATAATACTACTGATAGGTTTGGTCTTCAGGCCATTTGTTTGCCTTCGGGCCATGCATATATATTATCATAACAATACTAATTCTAAGTTTGGTCTTCGGGCCATTTGTTTGCCTGCAGGCCTTGTTTTTGCCTTCGAGCCATGCGTATATTATCATAATAATACTACTGATAGGTTTGGTCTTCAGGCCATTTGTTTGCCTTCGGGCCATGCATATATATTATCATAAAAATACTGATGGTAAGTTTGGTCTTCGGGCCATTTGTTTGCCTTTGGGCCTTGTTTTTGCCTTCGTGCCATGCGTATATTATCATAATAATGCTCATGAGAAGTTTGGTCTTCGGGCCATTTGGTTGCCTTTGGGCCATGTGTCTATTATCATAATAATACTAAGGGTAAGTTTGGTCTTTGGGGCATTCGTCTTCCTTCGGGCCTTGTTTTGCCTTTGGGCCATGCATATATTATCATAACAATACTAATGGTAAGTTTGGTCTTCGGGCCATTTGTTTGCCTGCAGGCCTTGTTTTTGCCTTCGGGCCATGCGTGTATTATCATAATAATACTACTGATAGGTTTGGTCTTCAGGCCATTTGTTTCCCTTCGGGCCATGCGTATATCATCATAATAATACTGATGATAAGTTTGGTCTTCGGGCCATTTGTTTGCCTGCAGGCCTTGTTTTTGCCTTCGTGCCATGCGTATATTATCATAATAATGCTGATGAGAACTTTGGTCTTTGGGCCATTTGGTTGCTTTTGGGCCACGCGTCTGTTATCATAATAATACTAAGGGTAATTTTGAACCTTGGGCCATTCGTCTCCCTTTGGGCCTTGCTTTTGCCTTTGGGCCATGCATATATTATCATAACAATACTAATGGTAAGTTTGGTATTCGGGCCATTTGTTTGCCTGCAGGCCTTGTTTTTGCCTGCGGGCCATGCATATATTATCATAATAATACTATTGATAAGTTTGGTCTTCAGGCCATTTGTTTGCCTTCGGGCCATGCGTATATTATCATAATAATACTAATGGTAAGTTTGGTCTTCGGGCATTTGCTTGCCTGCAGGCCTTGTTTTTGCCTTCAGGCCATGCGTATATTATCATAATAATACTACTGATAGGTTTGGTCTTCAGGCCATTTGTTTGCCTGCAGGCCTTGTTTTTGCCTTCGGGCCATGCGTGTATTATCATAATAATACTACTGATAGGTTTGGTCTTCAGGCCATTTGTTTCCCTTCGGGCCATGCGTATATTATCATAAAAATAATGATGGTAAGTTTGGTCTTTGGGCCATTTGTGTGCCTTTGGGCCTTGCTTTTGCCTTTGGGCAATGCATATATTATCATAGCAATACTAATGGTAAGTGTGGTCTTCGGGCCATTTGTTTGCCTGCAGGCCTTGTTTTTGCCTTTGTGCCATGAGTATATTATCATAATAATGCTGATGGTAACTTTGGTCTTTGGGCCATTTGATAATAATAATAATAATAATAATAATAATGGATATTAACAGATCCACATAACATGGCTATTCTCTGTTAAGTACTACATAAAATAATGTCTTTATTAAAAGAATATAGATTGTCCTGAATAAATTAATGTCGTCCATAATATGAATAACTTATTACATTGCGTCTAATTAAAAACCTATGTTACAATTTTATTCTTTAAAAATGCTTTAGATAATGTTAAAAAATTACTGTAAATACGGCAGTTCCTTATGTTTTCTGGCAAAGAATTAAACAGCTTTCCTGCAATATCCTGAAAAGTTCCAGTTTCCCTTGGGATCACGAGTGATCTTGCACTGCTTGATCGAAGCTCTCTGGTAAACTTTTTTTCTTCGAGTGTCAAATATGATGGCCAGAACTCATAGTTCATCGCTTTGAATGTCATTTTCAGAAGGTTCAGTTCCCTTCTTTCCTTTATAGGCAGCCATCCCAATTTCAAAATGGCTTTTGTATTGTTTATGTAATTTCCAGTTACAAAAGCTGCAGCGGCGAATTGTACTTTCTGCAAGCCATTTGGTTGCTTTTGGGCCACGCGTCTATTATCATAATAATACTAAGGGTAATTTTGGTCTTTGGGCCATTCGTCTCCCTTTGGGCCTTGCTTTTGCCTTTGGGCCATGCATATATTATCATAACAATACTAATGGTAAGTTTGGTCTTCGGGCCATTTGTTTGCCTGCAGGCCTTGTTTTTGCCTGCGGGCCATGCATATATTATCATAATAATACTATTGATAAGTTTGGTCTTTGGGCCATTCGTCTCCCTTTGGGCCTTGCTTTTGCCTTTGGGCCATGCATATATTATCATAACAATACTAATGGTAAGTTTGGTCTTCGGGCCATTCGTTTGCCTTCGGGCCTTTTTTTGCCTTCGTGCCATGCGTATATTATCATAATAATGCTCATGAGAAGTTTGGTCTTTGGGCCATTTGGTTGCTTTTGGGCCACGCGTCTATTATCATAATAATACTAAGGGTAAGTTTGGTCTTTGGGCCATTCGTCTCCCTTTGGGCCTTGCTATTGCCTTTGGGCCATGCATATATTATCATAACAATACTAAGGGTAAGTTTGATCGTTGGGCCATTTGTTTGCCTTCAGGCCTTGTTTTTGCCTGCGGGCCATGCGTATATTATCATTATAATACTACTGATAGGTTTGGTCTTCAGGCCATTTGTTTGCCTTCGGGCCATGCGTATATTATCATAATAATACTAATGGTAAGTTTCGTCTTCGGGCCATTTGCTTGCCTGCAGGCCTTGTTTTTGCTGTCAGGTCATGCGTATATTATCATAATAATACTACTGATAGGTTTGGTCTTCGGGCCATTTGTTTGCCTTCGGGCCATGCGTATATTATCATAATAATAATGATGGTAAGTTTGGTCTTTGGGCCATTTGTGTGCCTTTGGGCCTTGCTTTTGCCTTTGGGCCATGCACATATTATCATAACAATACTAATGGTAAGTTTGGTCTTCGGGCCATTTGTTTGCCTTCCGGCCTTGTTTTTGCCTTCGTGCCATGCATATATTATCATAATAATGCTCATGAGAAGTTTGATTTTCGGGCCATTTGCTTGCCTGCAGGCCTTGTTTTTGCCTTCGGGCCATGCGTATGTTATCATAATAATACTACTGATAGGTTTGGTCTTCAGGCCATTTGTTTGCCTTCGGGCAATGCGTATATTATCATAAAAATAATGATGGTAAGTTTGGTCTTTGGGCCATTTGTGTGCCTTTGGGCCTTGCTTTTGCCTTTGGGCCATGCATATATTATCATAGCAATACTAATGGTAAGTTTGGTCTTCGGGCCATTTGTTTGCCTGCAGGCCTTGTTTTTGCCTTTGTGCCATGCGTATATTATCATAATAATGCTGATGGGAACTTTGGTCTTTGGGCCATTTGATAATAATAATAATAATAATAATAATAATGGATATTAACAGATCCACATAACATGGCTATTCTCTGTTAAGTACTACATAAAATAATGTCTTTATTAAAAGAATATAGATTGTCCTGAATAAATTAATGTCGTCCATAATATGAATAACTTATTACATTGCGTCTAATTAAAAACCTATGTTACAATTTTATTCTTTAAAAATCCTTTAGATAATGTAAAAAAATTACTGTAAATACGGCAGTTCCTTATGTTTTCTGGCAAAGAATTAAACAGCTTTCCTGCAATATCCTGAAAAGTTCCAGTTTCCCTTGGGATCACGAGTGATCTTGCACTGCTTGATCAAAGCTCTCTGGTAAACTTTTTTTCTTCGAGTGTCAAATATGATGGCCAGAACTCATAGTTCATCGCTTTGAATGTCATTTTCAGAAGGTTCAGTTCCCTTCTTTCCTTTATAGGCAGCCATCCCAATTTCAAAATGGCTTTTGTATTGTTTATGTAATTTCCAGTCACAAAAGCTGCAGCGGCGAATTGTACTTTCTGCAAGCCATTTGGTTGCTTTTTGGTCATGCGTCTATTATCATAATAATACTAAGGGTAATTTTGGTCTTTGGGCCATTCGTCTCCCTTTGGGCCTTGCTTTTGCCTTCGGGCCATGCGTATATTATCATAATAATACTACTGATAGGTTTGGTCTTCAGGCCATTTGTTTGCCTTCGGGCCATGCATATATATTATCATAAAAATATTGATGGTAAGTTTGGTCTTCGGGCCATTTGTTTGCCTGCAGGCCTTGTTTTTGCCTTCGAGCCATGCGTATATTATCATAATAATACTACTGATAGGTTTGGTCTTCAGGCCATTTGTTTGCCTTCGGGCCATGCATATATATTATCATAAAAATATTGATGGTAAGTTTGGTCTTCGGGCCCTTTGTTTGCCTTTGGGCCTTGTTTTTGCCTTCGTGCCATGCGTATATTATCATAATAATGCTGATGAGAACTTTGGTCTTTGGGCCATTTGGTTGCTTTTGGGCCACGCGTCTGTTATCATAATAATACTAAGGGTAATTTTGGTCTTTGGGCCATTCGTCTCCCTTTGGGCCTTGCTTTTGCCTTTGGGCCATGCATATATTATCATAACAATACTAATGGTAAGTTTGGTATTCGGGCCATTTGTTTGCCTGCAGGCCTTGTTTTTGCCTGCGGGCCATGCATATATTATCATAATAATACTATTGATAAGTTTGGTCTTCAGGCCATTTGTTTGCCTTCGGGCCATGCGTATATTATCATAATAATACTAATGGTAAGTTTGGTCTTCGGGCATTTGCTTGCCTGCAGGCCTTGTTTTTGCCTTCAGGTCATGCGTATATTATCATAATAATACTACTGATAGGTTTGGTCTTCAGGCCATTTGTTTGCCTTCGGGCCATGCGTATATTATCATAATAATAATGATGGTAAGTTTGGTCTTTGGGCCATTTTTGTGCCTTTGGGCCTTGCTTTTGCCTTTGGGCCATGCACATATTATCATAACAATACTAATGGTAAGTTTGGTCTTCGGGCCATTTGTTTGCCTGCAGGCCTTGTTTTTGCCTTCGGGCCATGAGTATATTATCATAATAATGCTGATGGGAACTTTGGTCTTTGGGCCATTTGATAATAATAATAATAATAATAATAATAATGGATATTAACAGATCCACATAACATGGCTATTCTCTGTTAAGTACTACATAAAATAATGTCTTTATTAAAAGAATATAGATTGTCCTGAATAAATTAATGTCGTCCATAATATGAATAACTTATTACATTGCGTCTAATTAAAAACCTATGTTACAATTTTATTCTTTAAAAATGCTTTAGATAATGTTAAAAAATTACTGTAAATACGGCAGTTCCTTATGTTTTCTGGCAAAGAATTAAACAGCTTTCCTGCAATATCCTGAAAAGTTCCAGTTTCCCTTGGGATCACGAGTGATCTTGCACTGCTTGATCGAAGCTCTCTGGTAAACTTTTTTTCTTCGAGTGTCAAATATGATGGCCAGAACTCATAGTTCATCGCTTTGAATGTCATTTTCAGAAGGTTCAGTTCCCTTCTTTCCTTTATAGGCAGCCATCCTAATTTCAAAATGGCTTTTGTATTGTTTATGTAATTTCCAGTTACAAAAGCTGCAGCGGCGAATTGTACTTTCTGCAAGCCATTTGGTTGCTTTTGGGCCACGCGTCTATTATCATAATAATACTAAGGGTAATTTTGGTCTTTGGGCCATTCGTCTCCCTTTGGGCCTTGCTTTTGCCTTTGGGCCATGCATATATTATCATAACAATACTAATGGTAAGTTTGGTCTTCGGGCCATTTGTTTGCCTGCAGGCCTTGTTTTTGCCTGCGGGCCATGCATATATTATCATAATAATACTATTGATAAGTTTGGTCTTTGGGCCATTCGTCTCCCTTTGGGCCTTGCTATTGCCTTTGGGCCATGCATATATTATCATAACAATACTAAGGGTAAGTTTGATCGTTGGGCCATTTGTTTGCCTTCAGGCCTTGTTTTTGCCTGCGGGCCATGCGTATATTATCATTATAATACTACTGATAGGTTTGGTCTTCAGGCCATTTGTTTGCCTTCGGGCCATGCGTATATTATCATAATAATACTAATGGTAAGTTTCGTCTTCGGGCCATTTGCTTGCCTGCAGGCCTTGTTTTTGCTGTCAGGTCATGCGTATATTATCATAATAATACTACTGATAGGTTTGGTCTTCGGGCCATTTGGTTGCCTTTGGGCCACGTGTCTATTATCATAATAATACTAAGGGTAAGTTTGGTCTTTGGGGCATTCGTCTTCCTTCGGGCCTTGTTTTGCCTTTGGGCCATGCATATATTATCATAACAATACTAATGGTAAGTTTGGTCTTCGGACCATTTGTTTGCCTGCAGGCCTTGTTTTTGCCTTCGGGCCATGCGTGTATTATCATAATAATACTACTGATAGGTTTGGTTTTCAGGCCATTTGTTTCCCTTCGGGCCATGCGTATATCATCATAATAATACTGATGGTAAGTTTGGTCTTCGGGCCATTTGTTTGCCTGCAGGCCTTGTTTTTGCCTTCGTGCCATGCGTATATTATCATAATAATGCTGATGAGAACTTTGGTCTTTGGGCCATTTGGTTGCTTTTGGGCCACGCGTCTATTATCATAATAATACTAAGGGTAATTTTGGTCTTTGGGCCATTCGTCTCCCTTTGGGCCTTGCTTTTGCCTTTGGGCCATGCATATATTATCATAACAATACTAATGGTAAGTTTGGTATTCGGGCCATTTGTTTGCCTGCAGGCCTTGTTTTTGCCTGCGGGCCATGCATATATTATCATAATAATACTATTGATAAGTTTGGTCTTCAGGCCATTTGTTTGCCTTCGGGCCATGCGTATATCATCATAATAATACTGATGGTAAGTTTGGTCTTCGGGCCATTTGTTTGCCTTTGGGCCTTGCTTTTGCCTTTGGGCCATGCACATATTATCACAACAATACTAAAGGTAAGTTTGGTCTTCGGGCCATTTGTTTGCCTTCGGGCCTTGTTTTTGCCTTCGTGCCATGCGTATATTATCATAATAATGCTTGTGAGAAGTTTGGGCTTTGGGCCATTTGGTTGCTTTCGGGCCACGCGTCTATTATCATAATAATACTAAAGTTAAGTTTGGTCTTTGGGCCATTCGTCTCCCTTTGGGCCTTGCTTTTGCCTTTGGGCCATGCATATATTATCATAACAATACTAATGGTAAGTTTGGTCTTCGGGCCATTTGTTTGCCTTCGGGCCTTTTTTTGCCTTCGTGCCATGCGTATATTATCATAATAATGCTCATGAGAAGTTTGGTCTTTGGGCCATTTGGTTGCTTTTGGGCCACGCGTCTATTATCATAATAATACTAAGGGTAAGTTTGGTCTTTGGGCCATTCGTCTCTCTTTGGGCCTTGCTTTTGCCTTTGGGCTATGCATATATTATCATAACAATACTAATGGTAAGTTTGATCGTCGGGCCATTTGTTTGCCTTCGGTCCTTGTTTTTTTGCCTTCGGGCTATGCGTATATTATTATAATAATACTAATGATAAGTTTTGCCTTCCGGCCATTTGTTTGCCTTCGGGCCTTGCGTTTGCCTTTGTGCCATGCTGTTGCCTTCGGGCCATGCCGTTGCCTTCAGGCCATACCGTTGCCTTTGGGCCATGCATATATTGTCATAACAATACTAATGGTAAGTTTGGTCTTCGGGCCATTTGTTTGCCTGCAGGCCTTGTTTTTGCCTTCGTGCCATGCGTAAATTATCATAATAATGTTGATGAGAACTTTGGTCTTTGGGCCATTTGGTTGCTTTTGGGCCACGCCTCTTTTATCATAATAATACTAAGGGTAATTTCGGTCTTTGGGCCATTCGTCTCCTTTTGGGCCTTGCCTTTGCCTTTGGGCCATGCATATATTATCAGAACAATACTAATGGTAAGTTTGGTCTTCGGGCCATTTGTTTGCCTGCAGGCCTTCTTCTTGCCTGCGGGCCATGCATATATTATCATAATAATACTATTGATAAGTTTGGTCTTCAGGCCATTTGTTTGCCTTCAGGCCTTGTTTTTGCCTGCGGGCCATGCGTATATTATCATTATAATACTACTGATAGGTTTGGTCTTCAGGCCATTTGTTTGCCTTCAGGCCATGCGTATATTATCATAATAATACTAATGGTAAGTTTGGTCTTCGGGCCATTTGCTTGCCTGCAGGCCTTGTTTTTGCCGTCAGGCCATGCGTGTATTATCATAATAATACTACTGATAGGTTTGGTCTTCAGGCCATTTGTTTGCCTTCCGGCCATGCGTTTATTATCATAATAATAATGATGGTAAGTTTGGTCTTTGGGCCATTTGTGTGCCTTTGGGCCTTGCTTTTGCCTTTGGGCCATGCACATATTATCATAACAATACTACGGATAGGTTTGGTCTTCAGGCCATTTGTTTGCCTTCCGGCCATGCGTATATTATCATAATAATGTTGATGAGAACTTTGGTCTTTGGGCCATTTGGTTGCTTTTGGGCCACGCGTCTATTATCATAATAATAGTAAGGGTAATTTTGGTCTTTGGGGCATTCGTCTCCCTTTGGGCCTTGCTTTTGCCTTTGGGCCATGCATATATTATCATAAGAATACTACAGATAGGTTTGGTCTTCAGGCCATTTGTTTGCCTTCCGGCCATGCGTATATTATCATAATAATAATGATTGTAAGTTTGGTCTTTGGGCCATTTGTGTGCCTTTGGGCCTTGCTTTTGCCTTTGGGCCATGCACATATTATCATAACAATACTAATGGTAAGTTTGGTCTTCGGGCCATTTGTTTGCCTGCAGGCCTTGTTTTTGCCTTCGGGCCATGCGTTTATTATCATAATAATGCTCATGAGAAGTTTGGTCTTGGGGCCATTTGGTTGCCTTTGGGCCATGTGTCTATTATCATAATAATACTAAGGGTAAGTTTCGTCTTTGGGGCATTCGTCTCCCTTTGGGCCTTGCTTTGCCTTTGGGCCACGCATATATTATCATAACAATACTAATGGTAAGTTTGGTCTTCGGGCCATTTGTTTGCCTTCGGGCCTTGTTTTTGCCTTCGTGCCATGCGTATATTATCATAATAATGCTCATGAGAAGTTTGGTCTTCGGGCCATTTGGTTGCCTTTGGGCCACGTGTCTATTATCATAATAATACTAAGGGTAAGTTTGGTCTTCGGGCCATTTGTTTGCTTTTGGGCCTTGCTTTTGCCTTTGGACCATGCATATATTATCATAACAATACTAATGGTAAGTTTGGTCTTTGGGCCATTTGTTTGCCTGCAGGCCTTGTTTTTGCCTTCGTGCCATGCGTATATTATCATAATAATGTTGATGAGAACTTTGGTCTTTGGGCCATTTGGTTGCTTTTGGGCCACGCGTCTATTATCATAATAATAGTAAGGGTAATTTTGGTCTTTGGGGCATTCGTCTCCCTTTGGGCCTTGCTTTTGCCTTTGGGCCATGCATATATTATCATAACAATACTACAGATAGGTTTGGTCTTCAGGCCATTTGTTTGCCTTCCGGCCATGCGTATATTATCATAATAATAATGATTGTAAGTTTGGTCTTTGGGCCATTTGTGTGCCTTTGGGCCTTGCTTTTGCCTTTGGGCCATGCACATATTATCAAAACAATACTAATGGTAAGTTTGGTCTTCGGGCCATTTGTTTGCCTTTGGGCCATGTGTATATTATCATAATAATACTGATGGTAAGTTTGGTCTTCGGGCCATTTGTTTGCTTTTGGGCCTTGCTTTTGCCTTTGGGCCATGCACATATTATCATAACAATACTAATGGTAAGTTTTGTCTTCGGGCCATTTGTTTGCCTTCGGGCCTTGTTTTTGCCTTCGTGCCATGCGTATATTATCATAATAATGCTCATGAGAAGTTTGGTCTTCGGGCCATTTGGTTGCCTTTGGGCCACGTGTCTATTATCATAATAATACTAAGGGTAAGTTTGGTCTTTGGGCCATTCGTCTCCCTTTGGGGCTTGCTTTTGCCTTTGGGCCATGCATATATTATCATAACAATACTAATGGTAAGTTTGGTCTTCGGGCCATTTGTTTGCCTGCAGGCCTTGTTTTTGCCCTCGTGCCATGCGTATATTATCATAATAATAATGATGAGAACTTTGGTCTTTGGGCCATTTGGTTGCTTTTGGGCCACGCGTCTATTATCATAATAATACTAAGGGTAATTTTGGTCTTTGGGCCATTCGTCTCCCTTTGGGCCTTGCTTTTGCCTTTGGGCCATGCATATATTATCATAACAATACTAATGTTAAGTTTGGTCTTCGGGCCATTTGTTTGCCTGCAGGCCTTGTTTTTGCCTTCGGGCCATGCGTTTATTATCATAATAATGCTCATGAGAAGTTTGGTCTTCGGGCCATTTGGTTGCCTTTGGGCCACGTGTCTATTATCATAATAATACTATGGGTGAGTTTGGTCTTTGGGGCATTCGTCTCCCTTTGGGCCTTGCTTTGCCTTTGGGCCACGCATATATTATCATAACAATACTAATGGTAAGTTTGGTCTTCGGGCCATTTGTTTGCCTTCGGGCCTTGTTTTTGCCTTCGTGCCATGCGTATATTATCATAATAATGCTCATGAGAAGTTTGGTCTTCGGGCCATTTGGTTGCCTTTGGGCCAGGTGTCTATTATCATAATAATACTAAGGGTAAGTTTGGTCTTTGGGCCATTCGTCTCCCTTTGGGGCTTGCTTTTGCCTTTGGGCCATGCATATATTATCATAACAATACTAATGGTAAGTTTGGTCTTCGGGCCATTTGTTTGCCTGCAGGCCTTGTTTTTGCCCTCGTGCCATGCGTATATTATCATAATAATGTTGATGAGAACTTTGGTCTTCAGGCCATTTGTTTGCCTTCCGGCCATGCGTATATTATCATAATAATAATGATGGTAAGTTTGGTCTTTGGGCCATTTGTGTGCCTTTGGGCCTTGCTTTTGCCTTTGGGCCATGCACATATTATCATAACAATACTAATGGTAAGTTTGGTCTTCGGGCCATTTGTTTGCCTGCAGGCCTTGTTTTTGCCTGCGGGCCATGCATATATTATCATAATAATACTATTGATAAGATTGGTCTTCAGGCCATTTGTTTGCCTTCAGGCCTTGTTTTTGCCTGCGGGCCATGCGTATATTATCATTATAATACTACTGATAGGTTTGGTCTTCAGGCCATTTGTTTGCCTTCGGGCCATGCGTATATTATCATAATAATACTAATGGTAAGTTTGGTCTTCGGGCCATTTGCTTGCCTGCAGGCCTTGTTTTTGCTGTCAGGCCATGCGTATATTATCATAATAATACTACTGATAGGTTTGGTCTTCAGGCCATTTGTTTGCCTTCGGGCCATGCGTATATTATCATCATAATAATGATGGTAAGTTTGGTCTTTGGGCCATTTGTGTGCCTCTGGGCCTTGCTTTTGCCGTTGGGCCATGCACATATTATCATAACAATACTAATGGTAAGTTTGGTCTTTGGGCCATTTGTTTGCCTTCCGGCCTTGTTTTTGCCTTCGTGCCATGCATATATTATCATAATAATGCTCATGAGAAGTTTGGTCTTCGGGCCATTTGCTTGCCTGCAGGCCTTGTTTTTGCCTTCGGGCCATGCGTATGTTATCATAATAATACTACTGATAGGTTTGGTCTTCAGGCCATTTGTTTGCCTTCGGGCCATGCGTATATTATCATAAAAATAATGATGGTAAGTTTGGTCTTTGGCCATTTGTGTGCCTTTGGGCCTTGTTTTTGCCTTTGTGCCATGCGTATATTATCATAATAATGCTGATGGGAACTTTGGTTTTTGGGCCATTTGATAATAATAATAAAAATAATAATAATAATGGATATTAACAGATCCACATAACATGGCTATTCTCTGTTAAGTACTACATAAAATAATGTCTTTATTAAAGAATATAGATTGTCCTGAATAAATTAATGTCGTCCATAATATGAATAACTTATTACATTGCGTCTAATTAAAAACCTATGTTTACAATTTTATTCTTTAAAAATGCTTTAGATAATGTTAAAAAATTACTGTAAATACGGCAGTTCCTTATATTTTCTGGCAAAGAATTAAACAGCTTTCCTGCAATGTCCTGAAAAGTTCCAGTTTCCCTTGGGATCACGAGTGATCTTGCACTGCTTGATCGAAGCTCTCTGGTAAACTTTTTTTCTTCGAGTGTCAAATATGATGGCCAGAACTCATAGTTCATCGCTTTGAATGTCATTTTCAGAAGGTTCAGTTCCCTTCTTTCCTTTATAGGCAGCCATCCCAATTTCAAAATGGCTTTTGTATTGTTTATGTAATTTCCAGTTACAAAAGCTGCAGCGGCGAATTGTACTTTCTGCAAGCCATTTGGTTGCTTTTGGGCCACGCGTCTATTATCATAATAATACTAAGGGTAATTTTGGTCTTTGGGCCATTCGTCTCCCTTTGGGCCTTGCTTTTGCCTTTGGGCCATGCATATATTATCATAACAATACTAATGGTAAGTTTGGTCTTCGGGCCATTTGTTTGCCTTCGGGCCTTTTTTTGCCTTCGTGCCATGTGTATATTATCATAATAATGCTCATGAGAAGTTTGGTCTTTGGGCCATTTGGTTGCTTTTGGGCCACGCGTCTATTATCATAATAATACTAAGGGTAAGTTTGGTCTTTGGCCATTCGTCTCCCTTTGGCCTTGCTATTGCCTTTGGGCCATGCATATATTATCATAACAATACTAAGGGTAAGTTTGATCGTTGGGCCATTTGTTTGCCTTCGGTCCTTGTTTTTTTGCCTTCGGGCTATGCATATATTATTATAATAATACTAATGATAAGTTTGGTCTTCCGGCCATTCGTTTGCCTTCGGGCCTTGCGTTTGCCTTTGTGCCATGATGTTGCCTTCGGGCCATGCCGTTGCCTTCAGGCCATACCGTTGCCTTCGGGCCATGCGTATATTATCATAATAAAACAAATGGTAAGTTTGGTCTTCGGGCCATTTGTTTGCCTTCGGGCCTTGTTTTTGCCTTCGGGCCATGCGTTTATTATCATAATAATGCTCATGAGAAGTTTGGTCTTCGGGCCATTTGGTTGCCTTTGCGCCACGTGTCTATTATCATAATAATACTAAGGGTAAGTTTGGTCTTTGGGGCATTCGTCTCCCTTTGGTCCTTGCTTTTGCCTTTGGGCCATGCATATATTATCATAACAATACTAATGGTAAGTTGGTCTTGGGCCATTTGTTTGCCTGCAGGCCTTGTTTTTGCCTTCGTGCCATGCGTATATTATCATAATATTGTTGATGAGAACTTTGGTCTTTGGGCCATTTGGTTGCTTTTGGGCCACGCGTCTATTATCATAATAATACTAAGGGTAAGTTTTGTCTTTGGGGCATTCGTCTTCCTTTGGGCCTTGTTTTGCCTTTGGGCCATGCATATATTATCATAACAACTAGCCGGGGGCGTTCGCGTTCGCTCGCTTCCCGGAGGGGGGCAAGTGAAAAAAACTTAATGTGGTTGGCGCACTTCGTGCGCTGCATTCGCTTATGCTCATGCCTCTTTGAACCCCACGTACAATAGGTTAGCTCGCTGCGCTCGCCTGTTGTTGGCGCACTTCGTGCGCTGCATTCGCTAACGCTCATGCCTCTTTCAACCCCACGTACAATAGGTTAGCTCGCTACGCTCGCCTGATAACCCCTTATCATAATTTGTTGATTAAAACTTTGGGCTTGTTTACATTAGGCCTACCACGTGGGTCGGGCAAAAAGAGCCAATCAAATTGCAGCAAAAGGCGAAACGTGTCACGTGAAGAGCGAACGCTTTGTTCGAAATTGGAATTCGCGACACGAATTTGGAAGTTTCGCCAGCGTAAACCGTGGTTTATTCGTGATAGCCAATTAGGCGAACAAAAACAAAGAATTTCCAAACCTTTTAGTGGAAACTGTGAGCTCTCATATAGATAACTTTTTGGTTCGGCAGGCAAAGGACAACTCACTCAAAAATAGGGCAGATTGAGGGCCTCAAAAAAAAGCCTTTATGGATACCTCGTTCGCCGTTTCGGCCCATTGTTTTGGGGCGTTCGACCTATTGTTTCGGGTCGAATCTATTGTTTTTGGCAGGGAAAGTGCGTCATCACGTGACTCCGTAGAATATATATATTAGATACTAATGGTAAGTTTGGTCTTCGGGCCATTTGTTGCCTGCAGGCCTTGTTTTTGCCTTCGGGCCATGCGTGTATTATCATAATAATACTACTGATAGGTTTGGTCTTCAGGCCATTTGTTTCCCTTCGGGCCATGCGTATATCATCATAATAATACTGATGGTAAGTTTGGTCTTCGGGCCATTTGTTTGCCTGCAGGCCTTGTTTTTGCCTTCGTGCCATGCGTATATTATCATAATAATGCTGATGAGAACTTTGGTCTTTGGGCCATTTGGTTGCTTTTGGGCCACGCGTCTATTATCATAATAATACTAAGGGTAATTTTGGTCTTTGGGCCATTCGTCTCCCTTTGGGCTTTGCTTTTGCCTTTGGGCCATGCATATATTATCATAACAATACTAATGGTAAGTTGGGTATTCGGGCCATTTGTTTGCCTGCAGGCCTTGTTTTTGCCTGCGGGCCATGCATATATTATCATAATAATACTATTGATAAGTTTGGTCTTCAGGCCATTGTTTGCCTTCGGGCCATGCGTATATTATCATAATAATACTAATGGTAAGTTTGGTCTTCGGGCATTTGCTTGCCTGCAGGCCTTGTTTTTGCCTTCAGGCCATGCGTATATTATCATCATAATACTACTGATAGGTTTGGTCTTCAGGCCATTTGTTTGCCTTCGGGCCATGCGTATATTATCATAATAATAATGATGGTAAGTTTGGTCTTTGGGCCATTTTTGTGCCTTTGGGCCTTGCTTTTGCCTTTGGGCCATGCACATATTATCATAACAATACTAATGGTAAGTTTGGTCTTCGGGCCATTTGTTTGCCTGCAGGCCTTGTTTTTGCCTTCGGCCATGCGTGTATTATCATAATAATACTACTGATAGGTTTGGTCTTCAGGCCATTTGTTTCCCTTCGGGCCATGCGTATATCATCATAATAATACTAAGGGTAAGTTTGGTCTTTGGGCCATTCGTCTCCCTTTGGGCCTTGCTTTTGCCTTTGGGCCATGCATATATTATCATAACAATACTAATGGTAAGTTTGATCGTCGGGCCATTTGTTTGCCTTCGGTCCTTGTTTTTTTGCCTTCGGGCTATGCGTATATTATTATAATAATACTAATGATAAGTTTTGTCTTCCGGCCATTTGTTTGCCTTCGGGCCTTGTTTTTGCCTTCCGGCCATGCGTATATTATCATAATAATAATGATGGTAAGTTTGGTCTTTGGGCCATTTGTGTGCCTTTGGGCCTTGCTTTTGCCTTTGGGCCATGCACATAATATCATAACAATACTAATGGTAAGTTTGGTCTTCGGGCATTTGTTTGCCTGCAGGCCTTGTTTTTGCCTTCGGGCCATGCGTATATTATCATTATAATGCTCATGAGAAGTTTGGTCTTCGGGCCATTTGGTTGCCTTTGGGCCACGTGTCTATTATCATAATAATACTAAGGGTAAGTTTCGTCTTTGGGGCATTCGTCTCGCTTTGGGCCTTGCTTTGCCTTTGGGCCACGCATATATTATCATAACAATACTAATGGTAAGTTTGGTCTTCGGGCCATTTGTTTGCCTTCGGGCCTTGTTTTTGCCTTCGTGCCATGCGTATATTATCATAATAATGCTCATGAGAAGTTTGGTCTTCGGGCCATTTGGTTGCCTTTGGGCCACGTGTCTATTATCATAATAATACTAAGGGTAAGTTTGGTCTTTGGGCCATTCGTCTCCCTTTGGGGCTTGCTTTTGCCGTTGGGCCATGCATATATTATCATAACAATACTAATGGTAAGTTTGGTCTTTGGGCCATTTGTTTGCCTGCAGGCCTTGTTTTTGCCTTCGTGCCATGCGTATATTATCATAATAATGTTGATGAGAACTTTGGTCTTTGGGCCATTTGGTTGCTTTTGGGCCACGCGTCTATTATCATAATAATAGTAAGGGTAATTTTGGTCTTTGGGGCATTCGTCTCCCTTTGGGCCTTGCTTTTGCCTTTGGGCCATGCATATATTATCATAACAATACTAATGGTAAGTTGGTCTTCGGGCCATTTGTTTGCCTGCAGGCCTTGTTTTTGCCTTCGGGCCATGCGTTTATTATCATAATAATGCTCATGAGAAGTTTGGTCTTCGGGCCATTTGGTTGCCTTTGGGCCACGTGTCTATTATCATAATAATACTAAGGGTAAGTTTGGTCTTTGGGGCATTCGTCTCCCTTTGGGCCTTGCTTTGCCTTTGGGCCACGCATATATTATCATAACAATACTAATGGTAAGTTTCGTCTTCGGGCCATTTGTTTGCCTTCGGGCCTTGTTTTTGCTTTCGTGCCATGCATATATTATCATAATAATGCTCATGAGAAGTTTGGTCTTCGGGCCATTTGGTTGCCTTTGGGCCACGTGTCTATTATCATAATAATACTAAGGGTAAGTTTGGTCTTTGGGCCATTCGTCTCCCTTTGGGGCTTGCTTTTGCCTTTGGGCCATGCATATATTATCATAACCATACTAATGGTAAGTTTGGTCTTCGGGCCATTTGTTTGCCTACAGGCCTTGTTTTTGCCCTCGTGCCATGCGTATATTATCATAATAATGTTGATGAGAACTTTGGTCTTCAGGCCATTTGTTTGCCTTCCGGCCATGCGTATATTATCATAATAATAATGATGGTAAGTTTGGTCTTTGGGCCATTTGTGTGCCTTTGGGCCTTGCTTTTGCCTTTGGGCCATGCACATATTATCATAACAATACTAATGGTAAGTTTGGTCTTCGGGCCATTTGTTTGCCTGCAGGCCTTGTTTTTGCCTGCGGGCCATGCATATATTATCATAATAATACTATTGATAAGTTTGGTCTTCAGGCCATTTGTTTGCCTTCAGGCCTTGTTTCTGCCTGCGGGCCATGCGTATTTTATCATTATAATACTACTGATAGGTTTGGTCTTCAGGCCATTTGTTTGCCTTCGGGCCATGCGTATATTATCATAATAATACTAATGGTAAGTTTGGTCTTCAGGCCATTTGCTTGCCTGCAGGCCTTGTTTTTGCCTTCGGGCATGCGTATGTTATCATAATAATACTACTGATAGGTTTGGTCTTCAGGCCATTTGTTTGCCTTCGGGCCATGCGTATATTATCATAAAAATAATGATGGTAAGTTTGGTCTTTGGGCCATTTGTGTGCCTTTGGGCCTTGCTTTTGCCTTTGGGTCATGCATATATTATCATAGCAATACTAAAGGTAAGTTTGGTCTTCGGGCCATTTGTTTGCCTGCAGGCCTTGTTTTTGCCTTTGTGCCATGCGTATATTATCATAATAATGCTGATGGGAACTTTGGTCTTTGGGCCATTTGTTTGCCTGCAGGCCTTGTTTTTCCCTTCGGGCCATGCGTATATCATCATAATAATACTGATGGTAAGTTTGGTCTTCGGGCCATTTGTTTGCCTTCGGGCCTTGTTTTTGCCTTCGTGCCATGCGTATATTATCATAATAAGGCTCATGAGAAGTTTGGTCTTCGGGCCATTTGTTTGCCTTTGGGCCACGTGTCTATTATCATAATAATACTAAAGGTAAGTTTTGTCTTCGGGGCATTCGTCTTCCTTTGGGCCTTGTTTTGCCTTTGGGCAATGCATATATTATCATAACAATACTAATGTTAAGTTTGGTATTCGGGCCATTTGTTTGCCTGCAGGCCTTGTTTTCGCCTGCGGGCCATGCATATATTATCATAATAATACTATTGATAAGTTTGGTCTTCAGGCCATTTGTTTGCCTTCGGGCCATGCGTATATTATCATAATAATACTAATGGTAAGTTTGGTCTTCGGGCATTTGCTTGCCTGCAGGCCTTGTTTTTGCCTTCAGGCCATGCGTATATTATCATAATAATTCTACTGATAGGTGTGGTCTTCAGGCCATTTGTTTGCCTTCGGGCCATGCGTATATTATCATAATAATAATCATGGTAAGTTTGGTCTTTGGGCCATTTTTGTGCCTTTGGGCCTTGCTTTTGCCTTTGGGCCATGCACATATTATCATAACAATACTAATGGTAAGTTTGGTCTTCGGGCCATTTGTTTGCCTTCCGGCCTTGTTTTTGCCTTTGTGCCATGGGTATATTATCATAATAATGCTCATGAGAAGTTTGGACTTTGGGCCATTTGGTTGCTTTTGGGCCACGCTTCTATTATCATAATAATACTAAAGGTAAGTTTGGTCTTTGGGCCATTCGTCTCCCTTTGGGCCTTGCTTTTGCCTTTGGGTCATGCATATATTATCATAACAATACTAATTGTAAGTTTGGTCTTCGGGCCATTTGTTTGCCTGCAGGCCTTGTTTTTGCCTTCGGGCCATGCGTATATTATCATAATAATACTACTGATAGGTTTGGTCTTCAGGCCATTTGTTTGCCTTCGGGCCATGCATATATATTATCATAAAAATACCGATGGTAAGTTTGGTCTTCGGGCCATTTGTTTGCCTGCAGGCCTTGTTTTTGCCTTCGGGCCATGCGTGTATTATCATAATAATACTACTGATAGGTTTGGTCTTCAGGCCATTTGTTTGCCTTCGGGCCATGCGTATATTATCATCATAATAATGATGGTAAGTTTGGTCTTTGGGCCATTTGTGTGCCTTTGGGCCTTGCTTTTGCCGTTGGGCCATGAACATATTATCATAACAATACTAATGGTAAGTTTGGTCTTCGGGCCATTTGTTTGCCTTCCGGCCTTGTTTTTGCCTTCGTGCCATGCATATATTATCATAATAATGCTCATGAGAAGTTTGGTCTTCAGGCCATTTGCTTGCCTGCAGGCCTTGTTTTTGCCTTCGGGCATGCGTATGTTATCATAATAATACTACTGATAGGTTTGGTCTTCAGGCCATTTGTTTGCCTTCCGGCCATGCGTATATTATCATAATAATAATGATGGTAAGTTTGGTCTTTGGGCCATTTGTGTGCCTTTGGGCCTTGCTTTTGCCTTGGGCCATGCACATATTATCATAACAATACTAATGGTAAGTTTGGTCTTCGGGCCATTTGTTTGCCTGCAGGCCTTGTTTTTGCCTGCGGGCCATGCATATATTATCATAATAATACTATTGATAAGTTTGGTCTTCAGGCCATTTGTTTGCCTTCAGGCCTTGTTTTTGCCTGCGGGCCATGCGTATTTTATCATTATAATACTACTGATAGGTTTGGTCTTCAGGCCATTTGTTTGCCTTCGGGCCATGCGTATATTATCATAATAATACTAATGGTAAGTTTGGTCTTCGGGCCATTTGCTTGCCTGCAGGCCTTGTTTTTGCTGTCAGGCCATGCGTATATTATCATAATAATACTACTGATAGGTTTGGTCTTCAGGCCATTTGTTTGCCTTCGGGCCATGCGTATATTATCATCATAATAATGATGGTAAGTTTGGTCTTTGGGCCATTTGTGTGCCTTTGGGCCTTGCTTTTGCCGTTGGGCCATGCACATATTATCATAACAATACTAATGGTAAGTTTGGTCTTCGGCCATTTGTTTGCCTTCCGGCCTTGTTTTTGCCTTCGTGCCATGCATATATTATCATAATAATGCTCATGAGAAGTTTGGTCTCCAGGCCATTTGCTTGCCTGCAGGCCTTGTTTTTGCCTTCGGGCATGCGTATGTTATCATAATAATACTACTGATAGGTTTGGTCTTCAGGCCATTTGTTTGCCTTCGGGCCATGCGTATATTATCATAAAAATAATGATGGTAAGTTTGGTCTTTGGGCCATTTGTGTGCCTTTGGGCCTTGCTTTTGCCTTTGGGTCATGCATATATTATCATAGCAATACTAAAGGTAAGTTTGGTCTTCGGGCCATTTGTTTGCCTGCAGGCCTTGTTTTTGCCTTTGTGCATGCGTATATTATCATAATAATGCTGATGGGAACTTTGGTCTTTGGGCCATTTGTTTGCCTGCAGGCCTTGTTTTTCCCTTCGGGCCATGCGTATATCATCATAATAATACTGATGGTAAGTTTGGTCTTCGGCCATTTGTTTGCCTTCGGGCCTTGTTTTTGCCTTCGTGCCATGCGTATATTATCATAATAAGGCTCATGAGAAGTTTGGTCTTCGGGCCATTTGTTTGCCTTTGGGCCACGTGTCTATTATCATAATAATACTAAAGGTAAGTTTTGTCTTCGGGGCATTCGTCTTCCTTTGGGCCTTGTTTTGCCTTTGGGCAATGCATATATTATCATAACAATACTAATGTTAAGTTTGGTATTCGGGCCATTTGTTTGCCTGCAGGCCTTGTTTTCGCCTGCGGGCCATGCATATATTATCATAATAATACTATTGATAAGTTTGGTCTTCAGGCCATTTGTTTGCCTTCGGGCCATGCGTATATTATCATAATAATACTAATGGTAAGTTTGGTCTTCGGGCATTTGCTTGCCTGCAGGCCTTGTTTTTGCCTTCAGGCCATGCGTATATTATCATAATAATTCTACTGATAGGTGTGGTCTTCAGGCCATTTGTTTGCCTTCGGGCCATGCGTATATTATCATAATAATAATCATGGTAAGTTTGGTCTTTGGGCCATTTTTGTGCCTTTGGGCCTTGCTTTGCCTTTGGGCCATGCACATATTATCATAACAATACTAATGGTAAGTTTGGTCTTCGGGCCATTTGTTTGCCTTCCGGCCTTGTTTTTGCCTTTGTGCCATGGGTATATTATCATAATAATGCTCATGAGAAGTTTGGACTTTGGGCCATTTGGTTGCTTTTGGGCCACGCTTCTATTATCATAATAATACTAAAGGTAAGTTTGGTCTTTGGGCCATTCGTCTCCCTTTGGGCCTTGCTTTTGCCTTTGGGTCATGCATATATTATCATAACAATACTAATTGTAAGTTTGGTCTTCGGGCCATTTGTTTGCCTGCAGGCCTTGTTTTTGCCTTCGGGCCATGCGTATATTATCATAATAATACTACTGATAGGTTTGGTCTTCAGGCCATTTGTTTGCCTTCGGGCCATGCATATATATTATCATAAAAATACCGATGGTAAGTTTGGTCTTCGGGCCATTTGTTTGCCTGCAGGCCTTGTTTTTGCCTTCGGGCATGCGTGTATTATCATAATAATACTACTGATAGGTTTGGTCTTCAGGCCATTTGTTTGCCTTCGGGCCATGCGTATATTATCATCATAATAATGATGGTAAGTTTGGTCTTTGGGCCATTTGTGTGCCTTTGGGCCTTGCTTTTGCCGTTGGGCCATGAACATATTATCATAACAATACTAATGGTAAGTTTGGTCTTCGGGCCATTTGTTTGCCTTCCGGCCTTGTTTTTGCCTTCGTGCCATGCATATATTATCATAATAATGCTCATGGAAGTTTGGTCTTCAGGCCATTTGCTTGCCTGCAGGCCTTGTTTTTGCCTTCGGGCATGCGTATGTTATCATAATAATACTACTGATAGGTTTGGTCTTCAGGCCATTTGTTTGCCTTCCGCCATGCGTATATTATCATAATAATAATGATGGTAAGTTTGGTCTTTGGGCCATTTGTGTGCCTTTGGGCCTTGCTTTTGCCTTTGGGCCATGCACATATTATCATAACAATACTAATGGTAAGTTTGGTCTTCGGGCCATTTGTTTGCCTGCAGGCCTTGTTTTTGCCTGCGGGCCATGCATATATTATCATAATAATACTATTGATAAGTTTGGTCTTCAGGCCATTTGTTTGCCTTCAGGCTTGTTTTTGCCTGCGGGCCATGCGTATTTTATCATTATAATACTACTGATAGGTTTGGTCTTCAGGCCATTTGTTTGCCTTCGGGCCATGCGTATATTATCATAATAATACTAATGGTAAGTTTGGTCTTCGGGCCATTTGCTTGCCTGCAGGCCTTGTTTTTGCTGTCAGGCCATGCGTATATTATCATAATAATACTACTGATAGGTTTGGTCTTCAGGCCATTTGTTTGCCTTCGGGCCATGCGTATATTATCATCATAATAATGATGGTAAGTTTGGTCTTTGGGCCATTTGTGTGCCTTTGGGCCTTGCTTTTGCCGTTGGGCCATGCACATATTATCATAACAATACTAATGGTAAGTTTGGTCTTCGGGCCATTTGTTTGCCTTCCGGCCTTGTTTTTGCCTTCGTGCCATGCATATATTATCATAATAATGCTCATGAGAAGTTTGGTCTCCAGGCCATTTGCTTGCCTGCAGGCCTTGTTTTTGCCTTCGGGCATGCGTATGTTATCATAATAATACTACTGATAGGTTTGGTCTTCAGGCCATTTGTTTGCCTTCGGGCCATGCGTATATTATCATAAAAATAATGATGGTAAGTTTGGTCTTTGGGCCATTTGTGTGCCTTTGGGCCTTGCTTTTGCCTTTGGGTCATGCATATATTATCATAGCAATACTAAAGGTAAGTTTGGTCTTCGGGCCATTTGTTTGCCTTCCGGCCTTGTTTTTGCCTTTGTGCCATGCGTATATTATCATAATAATGCTGATGGGAACTTTGGTCTTTGGGCCATTTGTTTGCCTGCAGGCCTTGTTTTTGCCTTCGGGCCATGCGTGTAATATCATAATAATACTACTGATAGGTTTGGTCTTCAGGCCATTTGTTTCCCTTCGGGCCATGAGTATATCATCATAATAATACTGATGGTAAGTTTGGTCTTCGGGCCATTTGTTTGCCTTCGGGCCTTGTTTTTGCCTTCGTGCCATGCGTATATTATCATAATAAGGCTCATGAGAAGTTTGGTCTTCGGGCCATTTGTTTGCCTTTGGGCCACGTGTCTATTATCATAATAATACTAAAGGTAAGTTTTGTCTTCGGGGCATTCGTCTTCCTTTGGGCCTTGTTTTGCCTTTGGGCCATGCATATATTATCATAACAATACTAATGGTAAGTTTGGTATTCGGGCCATTTGTTTGCCTGCAGGCCTTGTTTTCGCCTGCGGGCCATGCATATATTATCATAATTATACTATTGATAAGTTTGGTCTTCAGGCCATTTGTTTGCCTTCGGGCCATGCCTATATTATCATAATAATACTAATGGTAAGTTTGGTCTTCGGGCATTTGCTTGCCTGCAGGCCTTGTTTTTGCCTTCAGGCCATGCGTATATTATCATAATAATACTACTGATAGGTGTGGTCTTCAGGCCATTTGTTTGCCTTCGGGCCATGCGTATATTATCATAATAATAATCATGGTAAGTTTGGTCTTTGGGCCATTTTTGTGCCTTTGGGCCTTGCTTTTGCCTTTGGGCCATGCACATATTATCATAACAATACTAATGGTAAGTTTGGTCTTCGGGCCATTTGTTTGCCTTCCGGCCTTGTTTTTGCCTTTGTGCCATGGGTATATTATCATAGTAATGCTCATGAGAAGTTTGGACTTTGGGCCATTTGGTTGCTTTTGGGCCACGCTTCTATTATCATAATAATACTAAAGGTAAGTTTGGTCTTTGGGCCATTCGTCTCCCTTTGGGCCTTGCTTTTGCCTTTGGGTCATGCATATATTATCATAACAATACTAATTGTAAGTTTGGTCTTCGGGCCATTTGTTTGCCTGCAGGCCTTGTTTTTGCCTTCGGGCCATGCGTATATTATCATAATAATACTACTGATAGGTTTGGTCTTCAGGCCATTTGTTTGCCTTCGGGCCATGCATATATATTATCATAAAAATACCGATGGTAAGTTTGGTCTTCGGGCCATTTGTTTGCCTTCGGGCCTTGTTTTTGCCCTCGTGCCATGCATATATTATCATAATAATGCTCATGAGAAGTTTGGTCTTCGGGCCATTTCGTTGCCTTTGGGCCACGTGTCTTTTATCATAATAATACTAAGGGTAAGTTTGGTCTTTGGGGCATTCGTCTCCCTTTGGGCCTTGCTTTTGCCTTTGGGCTATGCATATATTATCATAACAATACTAATGGTAAGTTTGCTCTTCAGGCCATTTGTTTGCCTGCAGGCCTTGCTTTTGCCTTCGGGCCATGCGTATATTATCATAATAATACTACTGATAGGTTTGGTCTTCAGGCCATTTGTTTGCCTTCGGGCCATGCATATATATTATCATAAAAATACCGATGGTAAGTTTGGTCTTCGGGCCATTTGTTTGCCTGCAGGCCTTGTTTTTGCCTTCGGGCCATGCGTGTATTATCATAATAATACTACTGATAGGTTTGGTCTTCAGGCCATTTGTTTCCCTTCGGGCCATGCGTATATCATCATAATAATACTGATGGTAAGTTTGATCTTCGGGCCATTTGTTTGCCTTCGGGCCTTGTTTTTGCCTTCGTGCCATGCGTATATTATCATAATAAGCTCATGAGAAGTTTTGGTCTTCGGGCCATTTGTTTGCCTTTGGGCCACGTGTCTATTATCATAATAATACTAAAGGTAAGTTTTGTCTTCGGGGCATTCGTCTTCCTTTGGGCCTTGTTTGGCCTTTGGGCCATGCATATATTATCATAACAATACTAATGGTAAGTTGGTATTCGGGCCATTTGGTTGCCTGCAGCCTTGTTTTCGCCCTGCGGGCCATGCATATATTATCATAATAATACTATTGATAAAGTTTGGTCTTCAGGCCATTTGTTTGCCTTCGGGCCATGCGTATATTATCATAATAATACTAATGGTAAGTTTGGTCTTCGGGCATTTGCTTGCCTGCAGGCCTTGTTTTTGCCTTCAGGCCATGCGTATATTATCATAATAATACTACTGATAGGTGTGGTCTTCAGGCCATTTGTTTGCCTTCGGGCCATGCGTATATTATCATAATAATAATCATGGTAAGTTTGGTCTTTGGGCCATTTTTGTGCCTTTGGGCCTTGCTTTTGCCTTGGGCCATGCACATATTATCATAACAATACTAATGGTAAGTTTGGTCTTCGGGCCATTTGTTTGCCTCCGGCCTTGTTTCTGCCTTTGTCCATGGCTATATTATCATAATAATGCTCATGAGAAGTTTGGGACTTTGGGCCATTGGTTGCTTTTGGGCCACGCTTCTATTATCATAATAATACTAAAGGTAAGTTTGGTCTTTGGGCCATTCGTCTCCCTTTGGGCCTTGCTTTTGCCTTTGGGCCATGCATATATTATCATAATAATACTATTGATAAGTTTGGTCTTCAGGCCATTTGTTTGCCTTCGTGCCATGCATATATTATCATAATAATGCTCATGAGAAGTTTGGTCTTCAGGCCATTTGCTTGCCTGCAGGCCTTGTTTTTGCCTTCGGGCATGCGTATGTTATCATAATAATACTACTGATAGGTTTGGTCTTCAGGCCATTTGTTTGCCTTCCGGCATGCGTATATTATCATAATAATAATGATGGTAAGTTTGGTCTTTGGGCCATTTGTGTGCCTTTGGGCCTTGCTTTGCCTTTGGGCCATGCACATATTATCATAACAATACTAATGGTAAGTTTGGTCTTCGGGCCATTTGTTTGCCTGCAGGCCTTGTTTTTGCCTGCGGGCCATGCATATATTATCATAATAATACTATTGATAAGTTTGGTCTTCAGGCCATTTGTTTGCCTTCAGGCCTTGTTTTTGCCTGCGGGCCATGCGTATTTTATCATTATAATACTACTGATAGGTTTGGTCTTCAGGCCATTTGTTTGCCTTCGGCCATGCGATATTATCATAATAATACTAATGGTAAGTTTGGTCTTCGGGCCATTTGCTTGCCTGCAGCCTTGTTTTTGCTGTCAGGCCATGCGTATATTATCATAATAATACTACTGATAGTTTGGTCTTCAGGCCATTTGTTTGCCTTCGGGCCATGCGTATATTATCATCATAATAATGATGGTAAGTTTGGTCTTTGGGCCATTTGTGTGCCTTTGGCCTTGCTTTTGCCG